>JACXGM010004874.1:14272-29402 GCA_016801145.1 Umbra pygmaea
GATCAGGTAAATGGAGTTCATATCTTACTGGTGACCATGATTGATATGTTCTTTACTCTTTCTATTTGTTTTATAGGTCACTGTAAAGAAATGAACTCCATTTACCTGATAATTTTGTCTTAATTAGGGACTTCCCAAAACTTGTGAACTCATCAAGTAACTAAAAAGTACTCCTAAAAGTAACTATACCCAACACTGGGACTCATGCCAATAGTAAAAATCCTGAGACCATTCATGTGTGGGGTTGCTTCTCAGCCAAGGCAGTGGGCTAACTCACAATTTGATTCAATAAAGAATGGTACCAACACAACCTCAGAGAACAACTTCTCCCAACCATCAAAGAACAGTTTGGTGACGACCAATGTCTTCTCCAGCATGATGGAGCACCTTGCCATAATAAGGCAAAAGTGATAACTAAGTGGCTCAGGGAACAAAACATTTACATTTTGGGTCCATGGCCCAGAAACTACCCAGCCTTAAATCTCATTGAGAACTTGTTGTCAATCTTCAAGAGGTGGGTAGACAAACAAAAACCCACTTATTCTGACAAACTGCAAGCATTGATCAGGCAAGAATAAGCTGCCATCTGTCAGGAAGTGGCCTAGACATTAATTGACATCATGACGGGGCGGAATGCAGAGGTCTTGAAAAAGGGTCAACACTGCAAATTGACTCTTTCCTTAAACTTCATGTAATTGTCAATAAAAGCCTTTGACACTTATGGAATGCTTGTAATTATACTTCAGTATACCATAGTAACTACGGACTAAACAGAATGCATGTAATTATACTTCAGTATTCCATAGTAACTACTGACAAAAAGCTCTAAGAACACTGAAGCAGCAACCTTTGTGGAGATGAATACTTGTGCTTCATCATGCTTCTGATGCATTATAATAATGTTACCTTAAAAACAACACACAGTGATTGACAACACGCACTTTATTTTCAGAGAGGACCGTAATGGTCATTTCAATGGAATGGGTGCGCTCGGCAGATATTGTATAGTTAGTAACATAACCCATAGCAAGCATTATCAACATTGTTTTGTGTTAATGAAATATAGCCCTTATTTGCAGTAGGCCTCCTGTAAGCAACAACCTTGTTCCAGATTGTCACCGACTGTTTTCATTCTATAATTTGACAACTTGGTAAACACTGCATCAAGGCTACTTTCCTTTGATTGACAACAGAAAGTGAAAACGTCTGCGACAATTTTTCGGCGACAATATTTTGGTTGGTGTGGACTTTACGCCAGTGTAGTTTGGTGAAACCAAACATCGACACAGCTTTAGTATGGACTTTGATACGATAAACTTTGTTTAGTGTGGACTTTGCACCCGAGTGAACTTGTACGCAAAGCTGGTGCACCCGGCAGCTGTTGTTGATCAGGGCCCGTATTTATCAAGCTTTTCAAAGTGCCATTTTAGTCTTAGATTTTGTCAATTCTCAGCACTTAAGTGTAAAAGCAAGTTACCAAATTTCTCAAAGCTAAGAATCACTCTTACTCTCCCAGCTATTTAAGACCGCTCGAGAGGTCTCAAGTGGTTAAGAGTTGCCAGTGGGGGCTTGCGATGGCGTAGACAGAGACGTGCACGAATCTTTTAGGAGAGGAAGAATGTTTTAATTGTTTGACGCTGCTCAATTAATTAAAAACTGTATTGTTTGGACAGAGCAGGCATCTTCCTCAGCGACTGAGTGAGGAACGTCATTTCACCAGTGACATTTATGCTGCAATTAATTTTCAGATGAATTGAAGGTGGTGATTATGCTTCGTTTGCAGCAACGCAATGCTGATGATTTGGCCCATCACAACCATCAGTAAGCCGAATTGTAATGGAAACAATTATTGCACTTACAGCTCAATACATTGTCAAGCGTTTCACTGACTTCCTAACAACACCATGCATAATCCAACAGAAGCAAACACAATTCATGTTGTTCTGGGTACAACATTTTGGATATGGTACCCAAATGGCCTGGGTCTACCCATGTCGCGCTTTATTGAATGAAAGGAGGATACCCGCTCGTGGCTGCTCACCCCTTTCCATTTGCCACTGACAGAAACCCAAATTAACTATAATAGGTAGCCTTTTTGTAAGCTATTTATTCACAATTGTTTCATAGTTCATTAATAGAACACTAGATCCTATTATAGGTGATATATAATGTATCCCTTCACAGGGCACATCGTATCACAAAGTGTGGTGGAGAGGGATTGGCCAGTTGAAGCGCAGATTCCACATTCTCCACTCAGAAATTTGACTAATTCAGCAAGCAGTGTTTTTATTCTCTCCAGTTCAGTTATCTTTTGGAATCCATGGTGGCTATGATTACATCATTAACTCAAGGCTATATAGGCAGGTCAGTTAACAGCACACTTGTTTGAAATATTTGAGAAATAGTGGAAAACGTGTTGGAAACCATTTTTGATCTTTAATTTACAATGTGTATATCATAATGGATTCTCTTGCAAAAAAATTGTGTCAAATGTTTGTTGAATGTCAACTCCTCATGAATGTCACCATTTCATGTGAATTTATCTGAGAATATTCTTAAACAAGTACATCTATTCAGTGATTGGATCTTGTCGTCATCCAAAATCCCATTTGTGGCACAGCAAAGTGTCGTGAATCAGCTCTAAGACTGACACTTAAGATTTAGTCCTACACTTCACTAAAAGTAGGACTGATATGTTTGATAACTAACATTTAAGCGCAGCTTTGAGCCAACAATTTTCTCACTCTTAAGTCAAGTCTTAGCAGTGTTCTTAAGAGTAATTCTAAGAAGCTTGAGAAATACGGGCCCTGTTCTGTATGCTGTTTAGACAGTAAAACAAATCCGTTAAAAAAACTTTGTATATTTAAACGGGTTACAGACACTGGTCAATTACTTTTTTAAGCCAATTGAATCTTATAATCTTATCAGTTAACGGTTAATAAATCGGATAACGAGTTGCGGTTGTCGGTCGGGAAAATTACCTGAAATGAGCATCCCTAGATAATATACTAACAGATGGCGCTGGCCGATCGCATTTCACACATCACTTTCCTATTTTTGGGAATACGCAGCAAAGGCGGGGAGCCGGTCTTGTCTGGGCGGCCGCCTAAACTAAATAGTGCTGCGGGAAGCCGTGCCTTGCTTTCCAACGGGCATTTCGTTCTGCAGTTCAGTAGTGTTCAACTTCAGTTCAGTTTAGTTGTTGATGGACTTCACAGTTTTGCAGACTTTGGAAAATAATTCCCCACTCTGCCTCTGATTGGCTGTGAGGATTAGGCATTAGGAGTGATGATTGGCTGTGAGGATTAGGAATTAGGGGTGATGATTGGTTGCAGAGCCAGTTGTAAAGTTGTGAAGCAAGGGTAAAATACTGTGTTGAACACGGCCATGAAAGCCCCCTCCCAAAATATTTTCTCATCGGATCTGCACGAATCACGTAGGTGACCCATTTCAGTTTCAAGGAGGTGAGAATCACCTAAAGGGGAGGTGTTTGCCTGTATATTGGTATTTGCACATGAACTTTGAGGAATAACGATTATTTGCGTGAAAAACAAAACATTCTTTCATGACAAAAACCCCCAAATTATTTTTTGTAAAAACAACTTGCCTGAAAAACAAAATGTTGTTTCACAAAGTCGTATCAAGCATATTCATCTGCACAGACCCATATAACCTTACGCAGTAACTCTCCCTGACTGATGAGCAAGCAAGATGGTCAAATAATTACGTTAAATGATTTAGGAACATGGACAAATTATAGAATTGTCATTGTTCTCCTTTACGTTCACAATTTTGGGAAAAACAATGGATGGAGTTATAAAAACTGAAGGATGTGAACTGACACACTAGCTCAAGATGCTTCTATCAGCTCATTAAAACAAAGAGACACAAAATGCTGTCAGCTGAGGTAAGTGTGTGCCTGGTTTGTCTGTTGCCATGGAAATACATTTGCTTTGAGTCCTACTAACCTTCAGCTAAGACCATACCTTGGAGGACAACAATATCCCTAGTTGCAGTCATTGTGTATGTTCACATTGATTCACTGTCCCGATTAAACCCTCTAGAAAAGAAATCCACCATTTTTTTGGGAAAATGCATTTGATGGCAGCTCATCTTCAGACACTAGTTAATTATTATTATATACATAGTTAATATTGTCTAATATACATTTCCTCCAAGGAATGTTTTCAAACTCAGATGAATTGATGACAAACACTGCATTAAAGTAAAATCTTTATGAAATGTATAGTCATTGGAAATTTGTCCTGATAAAACCTGTTTTATGACATAAACGCTGCACTGTTTTTTGTAGTACGCGAATATGACATTTGACTCACGCACACGCCATTTTATCCTCCTGGGGATTATAGCAGACTGAACAAACCTCAAAGTCTGAAGATTCAGTGAGATAAAGTAATACATGGCACTGGAGAATCAATGAAAGTAGCCACGTTTTTAGCACCTTCTCTAGCATCAAAATGAACAAAATGTTGATTTCTATTTTGTTTTTGTCAGCTCAAACCTATTGATTTGGTAATGACACGAAACCAGGAAGTAAAAATGATTTGGGCAGCTAGTGGTTCAAGCCTGGCTGTCGGAACTCCAGAATGAGTACATGTATAAACGGTAGACGTTTTTATATCACGTATCATGTGTGAAACTAGTTCTATAGAATGACAATATAATGTCGTTTTTGATAAGTGTAGAAGATATACACTCACCTAAAGTATTATTAGGAACACCATACTAATACTGTGTTTGACCCCCTAACCGCCATGTGATTGGTTGAGTAGATCATTGCATTAAGGAGAAATTAAACAGGTGTTCCTAATAATCATTTATATACACATATATATACACATATATACATGGTTTGTTATATAATCAATATGGATTTTATATATCGTTATCAATATAGTATACAGAACAATGTGGCTTTGTTTGTTGCTTTTTAAACAATAAAGTTGGCTCAATTCCACATTATCTTTGGTGGAGGTTTTTCACTGACAGCACTGCGTAGGATCTGGGATAAATAAGTCAGATTATCTACCTTGCCAGGTCGCTCTCCAGTGACTCCTTGTGGTCAGATTGAGTGCCAGCATGTTCAATCGCAGAAGTATAGTTGTGAGTTTAATCATTCCATGTTGTTTGAGCAGTGCGAACAAACGTTCCAAATAAAATTAAAAATCGGTCGGGTCAGCGACATGTGGTTGGATGAACCATATTAGTGCACCTCACTCTCCGGCGTCTGTCGAGGGGTTTGCGGAGCTGCAGATGTATCACGGTTAGTGGAGAAAAATTGGACAAGAACCATTGGGAGGGGAGAAAATGGGGAAAATTATAAAAGGAAAAGTAACATTTGGGCAGCTGTTGTAAAAGCATTGGATGATTACAGAAGACAGGCAATAAAAATCTTCAGCTGTTGACATCCTACTTTTATTCCCTTCATTATTTAACTTCTAGACCAACTGTAACTTCTCTTCCGATTTAATTATTTGATTTTTGAACTTCAGTTTCCATTTAATGCCACAGGATTTCCAGTAACCTCTTCAGTTCCCTGTGTATGGATTGTATTATACTGTTAATGCAAATCAAAACAACTGGTGTTGGAGAGCTTGTTTAGTCATTCACAGCTGTAGCAGAAGTAATCAAAACACCAAATAAAGACCTCCATTGTGTCAGTATAGCCACACATTGTCAAAATATCTGAAAGAACTGTTCAGGCTTTCACATTTGCCCCAGGCCAGCAAAAACTCCAACTTCATATGAAGACAGTGTGTCTTTTTATTCAGTGACATAGCAGACTGGTCATAATGAATGTAGAAGGGTACCATTACACTGTATTTTTGTAAGGGTAACAAATAAGCCTACGTTCACTTAGACAATACTAAATACATGGCCCTTCACCTTTTGTTATACATGTATGAACAGCTGGATATGTTGTGTGTTGGTGCAAATATGGACTTACCTTTAAATAATGTTAGGTCCTCAACCAACCCTGACCCAAACAACCCTTCTAGAATGCTCTCGAAACCTGGGAAAGCAGAATATTCCATGAATAAACTGAACAATCTGTAAACCCCCAAATCATTAAAATGCAGGACAAACCCCATACAGAACATTCTACAAGTTGGGGAATTTCAACCCAATCAGAAATTCAAAACATGTAGCATAGAGATCCTGTATATGTAAATGGAGCAAATTGTACTCACTAGAAATACATGAGTAGGTACAAAGGACATTGTCTTCTGCCAATGGACACATCTAGAGAATTCCTCTAAAAAAGCAATTTACTAGGAATTTCTTGACAATTTCCATGATCAAACAGCAGCCTTGCCATATAGACTCAGCCTAACCAGCCTCAACTTCACTGACTTCCCATTTCATCTTGGAGCACCACTCAGCAAACCACTTCTTAGCTCATGAAAAAGAAATACATTAAAACGGAATACAGGCATGTTTTGACTTTACTGACATAGCATGGACGAGGGTCTGCCAGTTGCCAAGCAACAAGACTAGTGTGAGGTGTGATAACATGTTAAGGCAACCGTCAGAAGAGAAGGCTGGGTGAAACATACACATACTCTGATACTTCAGGCTTTGGCATCAGTCAATCAATAATACTGCAGGATGTTTGTCCTGTCCATTCAGTGTTCTTCTGAAAGCCTCTCCAAACAGTCAGTCAAACTAGAGTATTAAAGCCAGTGAAACATTTCCTAAAAGTTGCTTTAGTGAAGGACCACAGAATAAGAGTTTGGCCCTGAAATTGTTCTGTTTAAACCTCTGGCCGATTCTTTCTAAAGCAATTAACCAGGCAGTCTCTTCTTTTGGGCAGGAACATTCACTGATGGGCTTGCAGTTCATAGTTTTCTAATAATAATAATCTATAATTTTTTTAATTTTCCTCCTTCTCCTGTCTTGTCATTTTTAAACTAGAGAAAATTACATCTTCTATGAGGGGATCAAATTCAAAATTCATAGACAAATTGCAGACATTTATTTCTTACTTTAATAGCTTCCGGAGGCTGGCTTCAGACTTGAGTTAGATCATATGATGCTCCAAGTCCATCAAGCACCATCTATTTTTGTTACTGTATGTATGTTAGTGTGTTGTCGGTTTGTCTAGGTGTTTTGCGTGGGGTGTGGGTCTGGGGAGGTGAGAGGGTTGGGATGGGCAGCGGGGGGGGCCAGGGATTATGTTGGGGGGATGAAAATTGTACTCATATTGCAGGGCACAGTATCCATACAGTTCTTTTTTTGTTGAAATCTTTATAAATAAAAAATAAACCTCTGGCTGATTCACAGAATGCCCTTAAGAGGGCGAAAGGTTTTTGGACGAAAACAAAACGAAAAGCTGTCAAATACAATGCATGACACAATTATCTAATGTATTTAGATTCTAATGTAATCTTGCAAAATTATACTTTAGGCTTTTGACATGAGCTACTTTCATCAAAAAGTAAACATTTTCTAGGTATCAAGTGAGTTGGTTAAGGTGAGCAGCTGCATCACAGGTTCTAAACAGGAAGTCCTGAAGAACCTTATCAGAAGCAGATGCTAAGGGTTGAATCTATCCTGTCAGTTCTCATCCCTCACAGGCTGATTTCCAGATGTTGCCATCTGGACAATGCTTTAAACTCCCAAAATTCAGAACCAAAAGATATAAGCACTCTTATACCTGCAGCCATTTTACTTTTAAATTCTATAAAGAACCATAACGATAACTGACTACTAGTTATTGATTGTTCACTGTTTATTTATATTTTATTTTTTTATAAAGGCCTGCATGGTAGGAAATGTGTATTGTTCGTGTGAGATTTGTACTATACTATTTGCTGCAAAACAAATTGCCACATTGGGGGACAAATAAAAGTATCTTGAACTTGAAGTAGTCCTATTACCGTTCTTCTAAACTCTGCAAGTTCGTTGACCCTTAGAGTACATAAGAAAGTAATCCAAGTGACCTACCTGAATAAGATGATTTAATAAGGATATCAATGTCAAAAATAAAGTAAATGAAGTGTGCCCAGTAGTGATACATGCGAATAGGCTGCAGGATATTACTCGTGGTTGGGCAATTGCAAAACAAATTAGAAAACATGAACTAGAGCACAATGTGTTTTAAAAAAGGTGCCATTTGCAGAATTAAGCTGTAACAATGGAACTTCTTTCTCTTTCAAGTGACCAGATTACAAATGCTGCCAAAACAATGTCAAGCAAAATGGCATATCAACAACCGTAACTTTGGTTAAACATTTTAAGCTTATCATAAAGAGCCAGTTTCCCCAGGCACAGATTAAGCCTAGTCCTGGACTAAATAATCACATTGAATAGAAATCTCAATTTATCTTGCTTTTTTAGTCCAAGACTAGGCTTAATCCTTGTCCGTGAAACCGGTCCAATGTATTTTATAATTAAGCTTTTCATATCGATCAACCTACCTTCTATGTAAAACAAACAAAAAAACATTCAGTTACCTAAATCTACTTAAAACATAATCCCCGAAAATAAATGTATTTAGACCATCTAGACATACCAACTGTATGTCTAGGCCACACCTTGTATATCGAAGCTATACATCTCAAGTTCCTTGACAGCAACAACTAGAGTCCGGCTCATTGACTCAACTATAGAGAAAGTGTAGTTGGGTCATTTGGCTAAGCAGCATTTAAATCAAAACCTGAAAGTATTCCATCCAAACAACCATATACAAGTCAAACATGCCAGATTCTAAACCATTGGTTATAAAACCTTTGATGCGGTAAAGAGGTCAGAGGCAACATCTGCCCAGTTCACTGTAGCATGTACCAAACCACATAATATGACCTAGTAAAAACCTGCACTAGAGCTCCAAAACCCGTACAAAGGGATTACAAATAAACATTAGGCTACATTCAGTGTTGTTCACCATTATGTGTGTTCAACAGCAAACAAAGGGCTATCTAGAGGTAGTTCTACCTTGAAAGACCACTGTCTAATAATGTAGCCCAAGTCACATGTAAAACAAGCTCCTGACTATGTTTTGTTTTTTACTCTTTATAGTTGTGTCGAGCTGAAGCCATCACTAATACATACTCATTATTTAGTATTGCCTGTTGTAAAGTTTTGAACTGATCCAGTCAAATTAATGTAGTGTAACCATTTCTTTCCTACATTAACCCTCTACTGTCAACATGTTCGGATAAGGAGACAAAATGAAACATTTCTACAAGATACTAATCTACATTTATTTTACCTACGCATGTTGCATTGTGCCTTTGAGGAAGCACAAATATTGGGGCCCTGGTCTGTTGATTCAATATCGATATAAATGGACCAAAACAGATACTTGGTCTCGGGCTCGATACTGGGCATAAATCCTTGTGAAAAAGGCCAGATACTCCAAGCCGATACTTCCTCCACATTTAAGAGCATTTCACATTAGCCATAGATGTCCATAGTTGTTTTCTTAAAGATCCAGAGAGGGAATAGTAGCCTACTGTACAACGCAGTATATAGATAAGTAGCAGTTGTATTGCTCAACCATGTAAAGACTGGAACAACAATACCAACAAACTGGTAACATTGATTCCTGTTTCAATGGAAATGTAGCTGTATAACAGCACTATGCATACATTTAATATTGATGATAATGACAGTCTACTTTCTCTTTCAGAGACCAGCTTATAAAGCTGTACAACTATTTATTGCCATTTTAAAAAAGAAAGAAAAGTGATTTAAATGGGATAATCTTTCCCTGCAATATGAGGTGATTTGTTGCACACAAAATCACAGCCTAAAATGCATAATCATTACCAAAGACGGAGCCACGGGTGCCTATTGTTGAAGTCTAATATTTGTAAAATTATAGGTGCATATTTGAATCCCCAAGGAAACGCGCACATTTAAGTACAGGACCAAACGAAGGCTGCAAGTTATTAGGTTAGTCACTGCATACTGTAGCGTAGCATGAATTAATAATACACCTTCGGGAAGGAAAGACAAATGTCGGTAGTTTGCAACACTGGGTGAAAACAACTGTGGAAGTTCTGACTTACTAACATTAAGAAATAGAACTTAAAGGAAATACGATGTAGCCTATTTAAATTTTGTTCAATAGATCAGTGATAGTACAGCTATAATTGTGTATCGATTATAATAAAACAATCAAATACATTAACAGAATATTAAATGATTAGGTCATTATCACTGTTTGGAGAAAGTCACTTCAAACAGACATTCCCATCTTACACAAAACATCTGCAATGCTTAGTGCAAATGTGAACACATACAGCTATTTTTATTTATTTATTTAACCAGGTGAGCACGTTGAGAACAGTTTCTCATTTGAGACGGCGACCTGCCAAGATAAAAGCGTAGAGGTGAAGAGAACATGAAGTTACACATGTAATTACAAGACAAGAAGTGCACAATAAAAATAGTAAAAAAGGTAAATAATAATTAATACAGTGTGCAGGTCTTCAGATCAGACAATTAGGCATTCGCTTTTTTACAAATGTGTTTCTCTCATTTTAGCTAATTAGGGAAGGAGATGTAAACCGTTGACATCTGTAATAAGATATGACACATTCTTGACCTCCAATGTAAATTATGTTCTTCTGGATATGTAGAAACATTTACTTTTATATATATTTGACTTCACAGAGTTTAGCTTGATAAATGTGACATTTGGCATAGTTATTAAAAGTACTTGTATCGGTACTCATATCGGCATGTAGCCAAAATTAAATACTCTGTACTTGTACTCGTTCCATAAAAAGTGGTCTCTCTAAATATCAATAGAAGTCATCTACCCAAGTACCTTTACATTTCAGTCATCTAGCAGAAGAGCTTATTGCGAGCAACATTCAGTAATGAGTGCATACAATTTCATAATATTGCCAACAGCAAAACACACTAACTGGATATCAGGTTCAAATGACCACTAGGTAAATGATGCTTGGCCAGTTACAAAACCAAGCCCAAAATGTATAATTACATCTACACAAAATGTGACTCTTCAAAATATGATGGCTTCTCAACACATGGATTGGCAAACACGGAAACATATGAAAATAGGAAGGAAAGAGAATCAACAGAGCATTTCAAGAATATAAAAGAGGTCATAAGAAAAGATCCAACAAAACTCTGCTTCATCAGAAACAATGTATTAATAATCCCCAAAAAACAAGCAAACCACAAGTGACATTACAGGAACACTCTTTGGACACCTCATTTTCACAAAGTCCAGCATCTCATACTTACAGATTTTAGCTTGATAGCAAAACCCTCCAATCCAGAAGCTCAACCCAACTGGCCATCATTAACCTCAACCAATGTCAGTGGCATTTCTTATACAGCTCCTTATCTCTCGAACCCTGGTTCTTCTTATCCTTCAGAACAGAAAAAATTCAATAACGACCTCAAATCTAGCCAAATCAGGCTTACAGCTCAAGCTGGAACAATTTTCCTGTTTGAGAAACAGCCTCTCACATTCCCATGTACAACCCTAACCTTAGAAAACCATTTGAAGAAGACAACGCTAAATGAAATAGAGGATGTGGTAAAACACAGCTTTAGCCTATAGCTGGAGGGACATACATTTTCTGGGTTAGTGAACAGGAATTCTGCAAACACTAACCAACCGTCCAATCCCATTTCAGGAATATTGCAGAGGCAAAGAAAGGGAGAAAATGGGTCATCAATTTGTTTGACATATCAGCGGCATGACAAACAGCTCTTCAAGAACAAATCCTGGGCATTTAAACTTGAGGTTGTGATGCAATAATAGGACAGGTGCTACAACCCTGTAATAAACATTGCAACTACTAGGCTAGTCTGTTTAAAACATACAGAGGCTACTAAATCTCCTGTAAAGAAAAATTCTAAAACTTGTTTTGATTATCGGGACTGCATACAGACTTCTACAAAGCTCAATCAAACCCACCTTCATATCATAACAGGTCAAACAACAAGAACTTGTTTAACAAACACCATTCTGTCTGAGACGCACAGGCAGTTTAACAGTGAATTCAACAGCCAAATACCAGTAAAGCAAGGAATGCTAGGTTAAGAAGACAGCCAATAAAATGTTTTGTAACCATAAAAGGTTAAAACAGGTTACTCAAACTCATGAATAGGTTAAGTACAAGGACTAAAGAAGTCAAAGACTTAAGCAGTTTGAAGAGTGTGGCTGCTTGGACTAACTTAGGTGTCCTCAAACCTCCAGCCATTCCATTTATTAGATGTATTCCAGACCTAGCCCAGCTGAATCCCATCTTTCAAATAAATGACCAGGTCCTTGACAGGATCATTAAGATGAGCTACTGTAAAACCAGACAACAGCAACCTGAGATTTCTGGGGGTTCTCAAAGAGAGGTTTTACAAACACTGGATGAGGTAATGCATATCTAAACAGGTAATGCATATCTAAACAGTGGCAAGCTTTCAAAATGCACACTTGTCCAATGTAGGAAAAAGCAATTGGCCCAAAACCTAGAGCATGTTGTGGTTGTTAAAGAAATCCACCCTTACAATCTAGATCAACACACCAATTCTTTACAATTTGTTTTTACATTGTCATTTAGCAGATGCTCTTAATAATAATAATACATTTTATATAGCACCTTTAAAAAAGTTGCTTTCTCAAAGCACTACACAGACAAACATAACAAAGTACACACTAAACAATGAATAATCAAGTAAAAGCAATCCTAAAATAAAAATTATCCAGAGCGACTTAACAGTAAGTGCTCGCAAATCCACCTGAAGCAACTGAGGATAAATTGCCTTGCTCAAAAACACATTTGGTACTGTCGGGAATCGAACCGGCAACCATATATAACAAGTCTGACTCCTTAACACCTGAGGTGTCTGACAGCCAGAATATGATTCCGTTTCTCAACCAGTCACATGGAAACATTCTCGTGGATGGTGATCACTTCATAAAATATTAGGCATAACCCATTTACAGAGAGAATAAATTAGGCTTTGGTGGATAAGCAGGGATGTAGGCGTATCTAGGTTAAAGATATGATTGTGGAGTTGGTCTATAGCCTGCAGACAGCCTGCAAAGGCATGAGGTAAAGAGAAGTGGAGGTAACAGCTAATGAGACTGCTACAGATGAACCAATATCCATTAGGCTAGGCTACACTTACCTTAAAGAGAGCCAGAGAGAGAGAATCAATTAAGGCCAATCTCAAGATTCAGGCTAGAATGACAGAATATTGCAGGCCTTCTGTACCATTTACCTTCCACCTAAAACGGAAATCGCTGGTACCTTCATTCGCTAGGGTGTTTGTGTGCCATCTTCAGAATAGGTGGCTCTATAGGGTCAGGAATCTATCAACGACACAATGATCAAATGATCATTAGGACAGCAGGATTCTGGATAAAACACTACAACATGTCCATAGGTTAATTAACAAGTTTGTCAAAGTAAACCAACATCACTTAGCTCATAGCTAGCTCACGTTGACAAGTATCAAAGTGACAGCCGTTGGCCTACATCTCAAAAAAGTGGATATTTCAAAATGTAAAATGAGCTTCACATAATTTCTATGCAGTCCTATGAGCACCTTACAGCAGCCATGTATTCACTATGCGGTCCCAGGCTGTGCTCACCCTCACTGAGTAACTACCCAATCTCCCTCAGCCTTCTGACCTATTTCTCTACCCAATCAGGGAAGAGAATGGAAAGTGATTTGGAGTGACACCCTTTTTCCTCCCAGAAGCACTTAACTACTGAAATCCCCTTTTAGCAAAGCTGAGTAGCAGCTCCCCTTACGCACAAATCTAGGACCAGCTTAACCTCCCAAAATCTTAATCTAAACCATTTAAGGGGAACCTAGAATCTGACCTTGGATCACTGTCTAGGGTCAACTTCATCCTAATCTGGACTGAAGGCTGGACTATTAAAGTAGGACAACTACTACAGGAAGTAATACTGGATAAGTGAGCTTAAATTGACAATATATTAGGTTACAGCCTGACATGTTATAGGCTGTCCATCAGAGGTCACAGTGGTTTGGGGATCCAGTTTAATGAAGGAATATCATTAGAACACTTGTGGGGGTAGAATCTAAGTCAAAGCAGCTAATAGTTTGGTCAACATCACACAGTAACAGCAGACTTAAACAGTTTCACCGTGTCAATTTCCTGTAAATTTAAACAGGAAGTGTGCTGTGATACAAATGTAATAACCAGACTGACAAGGCATCTGCCAAGAACTGATTAGGTTTTCAGTGAAGGAATCATCCAGTCATTAAAATAATTTCTGGTATTGTCAACACTCGCCAGGCAAGTGCCATCAACCCAGACCACTGCCAAGATGCCCAGAACACTGCCAAGATGCCCAGACGTGAGCCTCACTTAGCAGGGGTGAAGTTCTGGAGACCGAAGGCATTGACTGAAAGCGCCTTATCAAATGTTATTTTTTCAGTGTGCTCTCATGCTGTCAGCTTTTATTTTTACCATTATTTACCTATTCATATTTACAGCCTGTGCTCCTGGGCCTGTGCTCCTGGACACACTAGCCAAAGCCTGATCCCTTATACCTAATGTGAGCTACGCTGTTATGCCTAGCCATCCTTCTCTAAACAGACATGAAGACAGTTAGAGGAGAGGTTAAAAACAACAAGCGGTCAGAAAATTTTTTTAATGAACAAATTCATTTTTAAAACCCATATTGGGCTGGATCTGGAAGATGTTTATATATTCACATTCTTGTTAGTAGAATCACATTCATATCGCAGTTAAAATGTTGAGTTTGAAAACAAATGGCATGTGGCAAAAATCTGAAAATATGTGACATATTACCCAATTTGCAGACCAGTTCTGGCTCAACAGCATCAGAGAATTTGATATGAATGGGAATAAATTAAACCAAGTTCTGGTCCATGGCTGTTTGAAACCATTAACAACCCAAATCAATGAAGCCATTGTAAGGGGTTTTCATGCTTATGAATAGACACATTTTTTACCGTATGATGTCCACACGTCTCTAATCTTACATGCACAAAGCCTCATCACTGATATGATGTTAAGTGCATTGATGGAAATACAGTCTCTCAAGGGAAACAAATGACCAGACTATATTTTTCAGTTAATATACATAGCCTAAAGATCCATAATGAAAATGTCAATACTAAT
>JACXGM010004875.1:0-13364 GCA_016801145.1 Umbra pygmaea
AACCCCATAGAGAATCTGTGGGATATTGTGAAGAGGAAGTTGAGAGACGCAAGACCCAACACTCTGGATGAGCTTAAGGCCGCTATCGAAGCATCCTGGGCCTCCATCACACCTCAGCAGTGCCACAGGCTGATTGCCTCCATGCCGCATTGAAGCAGTCAGTTCTGCAAAAGGATTCCCGACCAAGTATTGAGTGCATAACTGAACATAATTATTTGAAAGTTGACTTTTTCTTTTTTCTTTTTTTGTATTACAAACACTTATTTTATTGGTCAGATGAAATATGCTAATTCTTTGAGATAGGAATTTTGGGTTTTCATGAGCTGTATGCCAAAATCATAGGTATTAAAACAATAAATGACCTGAAATATTTCAGTTGGTGTGCAATGAATTTAAAATATATGAAAGTTTAATTTTTAACATTACATTATAGAAAATAATGAACTTTATCACAATATGCTAATTTCTTGAGAAGGACCTGTAGTTGATTTACTAAGGTAATAATTATTTTCATACGAGTATATGATCTCAATCGCTAGATTTATGCCTTCTGCAATTTATCATGATGTTTATTTTTTGAATTATGGTCTTGTTGATTTTAACATTGGTGATAAAGAAAAGGGGCGTTTAGGGCGTGGCTATGGCTTTCGGTTGTACGACAAGACACTCATATTAGTTGGTAGTTCACTTTCTGGTAAGTAACGTTACATTTTGTTTTATCACTGTTTTTTGTAAGCATCCCAATTAATATCAGTTAACTACCTAGATTACTCCTCCCTCTCGTCTAATATCGTCACATCCGCAACCAAGATGTCTGCACCCGTAACGGCAAATTCGATGACCCAAATCAGATCTTAACAAACCAATGGGTGACGTCACACATGGTTATATCCAGTAATTATACAATCTATGTATAGGGTGTAGTTCTACTTAGGCCACACCCTCCCTCATTACACAAATACACATCACCTGATATTCTTAAAACCAATAATCATTCCAGTTTATACAGCTTAGAGTTGAAATGTATGCATAATAATGACGATATTGTCAAAATACTGACTTGCCTAATAATTGTGCGCACAGTGTAGAAAAGTGAAGTGTTTTTATGCACTATATGAAGTTTTATTATGATAAGAAAGTATTTTTGCAGTAATGCCTTTGGTCAACACCAACAAATTGCTCTGTCTCTTCTCATAGTTGCCTTGGTGAAATTTACTCTCTCCCTCTCCAGGGGAATAATTTCGCCTTTTCACTTTATCTATTTTGTTCTCTGATCAGCGTAGAATAAAGCTTTGTTAATGTCATTTCTATCTTGTGATGTAATGCATGTGCCTCGACTAATGTACTCATTCATTTTACAAAGTCAGGTGGTCTGTTTGACAGTATGATTTAAATCTCAGATCCATTCTTCCCTTCAACTTATTGATTAATATTTCATGCCTGCATATTCTAATGAATTCAAATAATCCTTGCAATCAAATTATTTATTAATTTCTTTCCATGGTCGTAAAGAGGGAGTCCATAATTTTGAACACTTGTTGTAAAAGTGGCGGTATTGTACTAAAAGAAGTCCCAGGAAATGTGCTCTATGTTATGACTCGAGCCCGTTGTTATCTAAACCACCCAGTGTATACTTGGAATTTCAAAGCTGATGTACTGTTTGATATGTAGTGATTCTACTATTTCTATGCACATTTAAACTTATAAAAAGCATATTACACAAAGTCCATAATGAGAAAACATTATTCATTGCAAAAGTCCCAGACTCCATCTATATATTAGGTATGTATACATTTTAACTATCGCTACCATATAAACCTATGGTTAATTACTAATCACAAAATGCGAGCTGGAGGTAAACATATTATTGCAAACAAGGTGAGTGAATTCCTTACACAGTGGCCTGCTGTATGTAATATAACATATTAAAATATATATGTCAACGTATTTGATAAGGAAAGGGTTTTACAAAAGACTAAAACAAGCACTGAACCTCTGGTATTAAATATAAAGTGCTGCAACCAAGCATAAAATAATGAATAAAAACTGGCCGAATATTTGAACATTCTTTGTGGTAATCAGCAAGTGAACAGAATACTGGATTTTTTACTTCAAAGGCATTACAACAGAAGATGAAGATAACAGCCTGACAAATAACCACCTACACAGTAGCTTTTTAAATGGCAACCTGTTTCAAAACAAATACATTATTTTTAATAGGTATTCCAAATCTTGTTTTTTTGTGTGATTTTTTCCCCAAATTCCCTCTCTACTCCTGCCTTGTCGGAGCTCCGCAGCTCCTTGTACAGATCTGTGGGATGACGAGGGGCACGCACATGGTTCATCCAACCACGTCGCCCGAGCCACTGACTCTTTTCGCACCGGATGATTACGTTCACTGACTATACTTCCGTTATAGAATTCTCAGGCGTTCAATCTGTACATAAGGAGTTGCTGGAGAGCAACGTAGGGATATGCCAATTTCCAGCTGCGTCGTGCAGGGGGCCACAGGAAAGTCAGAGAACCCATGGTCGGACTTGAACCATCGTGACGTAGACTGTCCTGCAATGTAGTGACTTAGCCCACTATGCCACGCAGACCCCCAGGTATTCCAATTCTGACATGTGTTCTACCTGATATAACAAGTGCATCAACCCTCCATGAGTGAAATTGAATAGCTTTGATTAACAGAGACCTGGAGATTGAGTGAACAGGACAACCCAGTGCACTATTCTGTCTGTCTGGTAAGGGTCAGGTGAACCATGCACAAACAACAGCAGTAATGCAGTGGCACACTGTGGGGCCTCATCCATCTCACAGTGACTGGTGCCTGGTACTAGCTGTCAGTAGGGGGGCCCTATGGCCCCTGGACTGCTGGCTGTCTGGGGAGAGGGATGGCGGGCCCCACGGCTGGTCAAGCACGGGGAGGCTGTCAGGCTCCAGCTCACTCTCTTGGTCCTACCCTGCCTGCCTGGGGCTGGGCCTGGGGGAAATGAGAGCACAGGCCAGGAAGCTTAGTTTCGGAACCATGTTGTGTCTATTTTAGGACACTAGCTGACAGAGGGAAGTTAAAGCCATGAAGGCAAAGCACATTTTGGTCTGGGAAGATCTATTTTCCTGTCATTATTACAAACATAGCTGAACTTATGGGCAGAAATTTGTGCCACCACAAACTTAATTTTTATTGTTTAACTTGAATAATTGAATTTAAAACAGAATCTGAATACCACAATTTGAAATTGAATTACAATAAAGTTGAAACTGAATGTAATATTTTGAATTTGAATTCAGTAGCACTGAAAATTCAAATATAAACCTATACTTTAACATTCAGTTCTTACATTTCAAATTCAGTTCAGAAATTCAGATTCGCTCTAAAAATTCATGTCGCATTTGGACATTTTCTTGACATGGTGAAAACTGATGCGGTAACTATAGACTGGTGTGGAGTCTGTGGACGAGCTTGTGTCTGTGGACGAGCATCGGCACTCAATTGCTTTTCCTTCAGGCCCCGGATGTCTGTCCCAGTAAAAATCAGAATTTGAATTTTTAGAGAGAATCTGAATTTCTGAACTGAATTTGAAATGTGAGAACTAAATGTTAAAGTATATATATTTGAATTTTCAGTGCAACTGAATTCATATTCAAAATATTACATTCAGTTCCAACTTTATTGTAATTCAGTTTTAAACTAATAAATTCAATTTCAAATTGTGCTATTCAGATACAGTTTTTAAATTCAATCATTCAAGTTAAACACTACAAATTCAGTTTGTGGTGGCACAAATGTCTGCCCATACGAACTTCCTTGTGGATATTTTAAGGCTTTTCTAAAGCTTTCAATCCATTTTATATAAAAGAAAGCACTGTGTCCAGTTTATGAGCTTCCATTGTTTTCATTGCTAAAGTAGCTAGACCTTATTGGGCAGTTTGCCACTACATTTTGCCAACTTTGCAAATGTTATTTAAATAGGCAAATAATGCAATTGTTTCTAGTAATAACCTAAATTAATTTGCTGTCCAGACAGTGATAAGACGGTCTTTATTATAGGCCTATATGGTTACAGTATATTTTTATTATAGGGTGATTAGATTGAGTCATAAAAGTCAGTATGCTGAGATTACACCATGATGACAGAGGGCATAGTAACTCACTAGGAGTCATTGTGTATGTCCACAATGGCATTCTACTCGAAATAGAACATTACAGGCCCTATTTTAAAAAGGAAAAAAAGTGTTTCTAGTAACAACCTCTCAAACCTTAGCTTCACAGGGTAATTACTAGGGCTGTCCCCGACTAAGAACTTCTTTGTCGTCCAAGACTCGACTGATCACTCCTGATAGTTTGTCAGCTAAAGTTGTGAACAAATCTTTCTAATTTCAACTGCTACTGGGGCAGATTTTTTATTATCCATTGTATTTACTACAACAATTCGGTCCATTAGAGAGCAACAAGTTGGATATAATGACATCGCTGTATTTTCCTACCTGCCACGCAAAAGAACGTTAAACTTGTAGAACGAGCTACACCATAAGGAACTTTTCAGCACACACATGGTCAATCAACTAAACACTACTTGTGTCAAAAGGTCTGTTGACCCTTGCCTTTGTCGGTCATTGTCATTGTATATTATAATGTGTGTTCCATTTCTGAATTTAGCTTAGGGTTTGAAATTTTTTTTATTTAACTTTTATTTAACCAGGTGTGCTCGTTGAGAAAAGTTTGTTATTTAATACAGTGACCTGGCCAAGATAAAAGCTTTCAGAGAACATGAAGTTACACATGTAATGACACGAAGTGGACAATAAAAATGGTAAAAACAGAAAAAATAGTACCATACAGAAAGTTAGAAAAAAGCTAAAAATATTGGATGGCATATTGACCGAGACTGTGGGAGGTGGAGTGTGCAAAACATACACAGACAGCTATGCTGGTTAGTGTGCAAAAAGGCATTAACGGCATAAAAGGAGTGGGTGGGATTAACATGTGCAATGGTCTGACAGTAGATTTGATAGTAGTACTTTGAAGGTGGTTAACGGGAGAATGTATTCAAGCTTCAGGGATTTTTGTAGTAGGTTCCAATCATTAGCAGCGGAGAACTGGAAGGAGAGGCAGCCGAAGGAGGTGCGGGCATTAGTGGCAATCAGAGTTATAAACCTGCTTGAACGTAGATGGAGAGAGGGTGTTGCTCTGGAGATTAATGATCTTAGGTAAGGTGGGGTTTTGCCTAGATTTGCCTACCATCAGATTAGTGTATAGAGGTTGCAGTGGTGGGTGTTGTATGGAGCATTGGTGACAAAACGGATGGTGCTGTGGTACACAACATCTAATTTCCGAGGAGAGAGTTTGATGCGGATCTGTAAATTACATCACCAAAGTCTAGTATTGGGAGGATAGTCATTTTCACGAGGGTGAGTTTGGCTGGAAAAGTGAAGGAGGCTTTATTACAGAATAGGAAGCCAATCTTGGACTTAATTTCGGATTGGAGCTGGTTGATGTGGGTCTGGATGGAGAGTGAGTAGTCTAACTAGACCCCTAGGTATTTGTAGTAGTCAACATATTCCAGCACAAACCTGTCAGGTGTGGTGATGTTTGGTGCGCAGGTATGTGCAGTGTTTGATCGGTTGAAGAGCATAATTTTCCTAGAATTTAGAAGTAATTGGAGGCAACGGAAGGAGTGATGTATGTCATTAAAGCTTTCCTGAAGGTTTTTTTTTACTAAAGTTTGAGTATTTTTTGCTGAGTTTACACACTTGTAAACAAAAATTCTCCACTGGGTTCTGCACCTGCCAACTGCATTCTTACAGCAATATCTGACAGCTATGTTTGTTTGCAGCATTTCATTAATTTAAGTTAAATTAATGTAGTTTATGTGCATTAATATAATGCAGGTGCATTCACCCATCATAGTGTATAGAATAAATGACAATTTCATAGATAAAAAAGTTGATTACATCGTCTATCGACAATGTTTGGACATGTCCTTTGCGACTATGTGTACATGTCAGACATTGCCCAGTCCTAAGGTACATAGAGGACTACTGTAAAGCATGGACATGGCTCTCTGATGTGGGGGGGGGGGGGTCACAGGAAGATCAGTCAAAATTGATGGCAAGATGAATGCAGCATGTTATCAGACACACGTGGACATTCCAACGTGGCAATGATCCAAAACACAAGGCCAAATCGACCCTTCAGTGTTTACAGCAGAAAAATGTGAAGGTTCTGGAGTGGCCATCAAAAGACCCTTTCAGACATATTGTATGGACTGCGGCGGGTCAAAACCGCTTCTGTCCTGGCTAGGGCTGTGCGATAATTCAATATTTATCATTATCGAGTTTTTGAAAATAATATTGAGAAGAATATCCCATAGACATATCGCGATAACAGCTGGTTTTGTTCTGAAACAAAGAAACATCCAACAAATGAGGAGTATTTCATATTGCTTGTAGTTCAGTTTTACCCTGAAACTTCTAAACAGAAATATAACAAGGTCAATCAATATTTTTTGTATGTATTGTTTTTGTTTATACAGCAGACTATACACTTTGATGTAATCAAGTCACAGCAGGTCCTATATATATTCCAATATATCGTCAGGCATATCGTCTTGAAGAAATATCTATTTTATATCGTGATATCATTTTTTGGCCATATCGCCCAGCCCTAGTCCTGGCACAGTTTTACTGTATGTTTGTAAACGTACAGTACAGCTTTTCAAATGCTGGCACAAAAAATTTCTCTGGGAGATGGTTTCGAAACTCCACGGTGCCGACATTCACCAAGTGTGTAAAGAAATGTTTACCATGAAATTGATATTAATTTAGAAGCTCTGTGAACACTTGCTTTTCGAGGCTTTAGTTACCTTAACACAACCTCACTCATAATAATTCACCAGGTAGATAGAATTACAAATAAGAAATCTGGTAAAAATTTTATTAGCCTAGTTAAAACTAATTTCCACCACGCTTAAGATGTAACTATTCCTCCAATGCATGTTGAATGCATGAAGTTGTCTTTCCATTTTGTAAAGTTTGCCCATCTCCTGTCCTGTGCCATATTGATATTGTAAAATGTTTAAAGATAATCAATTGATATGTTTCTCAGAATTTTTATATAATGGATTATCAATATTATTCAATATGTATGCCATTTTGATATAAAACCAACAATTATTTATGCTGGTAGCAAATTAATCACAAACATTTTCTGGAAACAATATCGAACATTCTATGCTGGCACAGAATTTTTAAGTATGAAAGTGTGTAGCTGCTTCAGAGGCGTCAAGTTTTAATTGTCTCAAAGGTTAATAAGTAGCTGCTAACGACACAGTCCTATACTGATATTGTGTATGTGAAAAGGGTAACAGTCTCCTGACCTCAATATCATTGAGCTACTTTGGGGAGAGCTGAAACATGCAGTTCATGTAAGACAATAAGTATTATCGAGACCCGGAGGCTTTTTGCCAAGAAGAATGGGCAGCTTAACCACCCGAGAAAATAAAGGGCCTCATCCAAAACTATCAGAAAACAGAGTAAGCTGTCATTGTTGCTAAAGTGGGCAATACAAAATATTAAGGACCAAGGGTTGGCAACTTTTTGAATGGAGGATCTCATTACTGTCTTTATTGCTATGTTTTTATGATTGTGCTCTGTGATGCCTTACAGTTTAATTAGAATCCCATTAAAAATAAAATAAATATGTTTTGCCTGATCACTCATGTCCACATCTTACGAATTATAAGCAGGACTGTACAGTATATGTAGTAGCTTCCATGCAGGACAATATCTCAGCGCCTAGAGTGTAGATAAGCAGGTGCCGTATAGTTAGCCAACTAGCATGAAATGTGTATCATTTTATTAGCTTGCTATACTGAACTTAATGTATGTTATCAAAGATTTGTATTTTATTGTCACAGGTATGCTGATTTTTGGCAACTTTTTTTAAAAGTGTTGATGTGCCAAATATGGGTCACAAAAACATCAAATTGATAAGGAATGTCAAATTGAAGTAACTAAATTACAACAACACAGCTGGAGGTCACATTAGGTTGATTGAGAATTAGAAGTATAGTACATATGTATCAGCTATAAAATATGTGAATTTACCGGTAGCACTTTGACATTTGAGTTATCAATCCACATAAAGCAACTACCAGTGTTCAAGCTGCAATTTATGGCAGGGCAACCAGTCGAAAACGGCTTGTTTCCAAGGCCAACCTGCAAAGCTATAAGACGGGGTGGATAAAAGTATGGTCTCTATTTGGAGTCCTTTCCTTCCTGGTGAATATTGAACTATCTTTAACAGCACAAATTAAAACATCTAGTTAACCATTTTGTTCAGTATTTAAATGTACATATTTGCATTTCAAATGAAAAACATAGCTAATAACATGAATGAAGAACACTGGACCTTCACAGGAAGGTCATATTACACTGGCGGAAATCATTTGAAGGCATCTAAGTAATAACAACAACATATTGTGCATTTAAACCAGTCAATGTTTTTTGTCGCCTCCCTTAAAATGCTTAAATTAAGTAATGCTTTGGTAGACTGTTGTGTAATTTGTTAAAGTAATCTTTGGTATTGTAAAGCGTTCAAAGCTTCCTGCTGGATTTACCACAACTCTTTACTTTGGCTGTTTTTGTTCTTTTCCCTGTCCAAATGATTCCCTACACCTCCAATTATGTTGAGGTCGGAGCACTGAGGTGGCCAATCTTATACTAAGTGTTCAATCTGCAGACCTAATTGTTCTATCTGCAGACCTCTGTTCCAAATGTCTCTTAATCATGTTTGCAGAGTGTTGGGACTCATTATTGCCTTAAACAATGTTTTCTAAATTAGGTATTTTCCTAAATGTACAACATGATGAATCAAATGCTGTATATATTTCAATACATTCATAATATCCATACATTCTGACCAGATCCTCTACAGCGTTGACAAAAACAAATCCCCCCCGACCAAGCAGAATCACCGCTGTGCTGCACAGAAGGCTGCCAACATGCATCAATATACTTCCAAACTCTGCTTCTGACATGTTTTTGAACAAAACATTTCTAATTTGGATTCAACAAGACTTTCCACTTCTCCTTGTCGTTCCACGCTTCATGATCTTAAAAAATTCTATCTGTGACTTTTGTAATTAACCAGTGTGTTTTAAACCTATTTTGCCCTGAATGTGTAATATCCTGTTTATACTCAATGTGCATACATTCTAAGTAGAGTCACTGTCATATTAGCGGTCATGAATATCCAAGTTTAAATAATTTACTTTTTGGTCAAATCATGACACAGAGCAAACATACATGACAGCACATCATTTTTAGGGATGCTTTTCAGCTCAATGTAGCCAAGTTTACAACCAGTGGCCAGAATTGCAGGTCAAATCTTTAACACTGCAATCTTGTTGCCTTTTCCGCAAGAATGGTTTCTTAGCTACAGCATGCCTGTTGACTCTACAAGATGCCGATTAAGCACTTCATTTTAATTCCTTATCACTTAATCGTAAATATGAGTACTGTTAATCAGATCCAGCAGATATCTGGGTTTTCTACAGAAGTTTTGGTCCTGAAACAGTCCAGTTTCTTAATTTCTTCATGTTAGTTTTCCAAGCCTTTTGACAACACAATAAATACTCTTCTGATTGTGTTAATATTTATTTCTATTTATTCTAATCTCATGGTGTTTTTGAGTTACCGCCTTACATTTTTTCTCAGATGGTCTAACACTTGCACAGTACTGTATAAATACAGCATATTCTAGAACATAGGTCTTCAAACCTCTCCTCAGGGACCCCCAGATGTTCCAGAGTTTTGTTGTAGCCCTGAACAGGCACACCTGATTAGGATTGTCAGCCAGTCATCAATCATTTCATTAATGAATCAGGTGTGCCTGTTCAGGGCTACAACAAAACTCTGGAATGTCTGGGGGTCCCTGAGAGGGTTGAAGACCAATGTTCTAGAAAATTCCAACAAGAAATATCATGCTTGTTATTGTTCTCAGTAAGTGTATTGGCTTTAGTCACAGTGATTCATTGAACATTCTTTTATGCTGACAATGGAATGTTTGCTTTCATATGAACCGAATACTGTATGCTTGAATGTTTGTACTCTGTGTGTAACATTATGTCGCCTGCACCTTCTGCCTTATCTTGGCCAGGTCGTGATTACAAATGAAAACTTGTTCTCAATCGATTAACCTGGTTAAATAAAGTTGAAATAAAAAGAAATATATAAGCTTTTAAGAGTACAATTGCCATTTTGTTTTCATAGTGTGTGTTTTTATTCTACAAAACAACAAATCAAGAACTAAACAACTAATCACTGTTAGACCTTGTCATTTATGTTACATTTGTGTGATTGATGGTCTTCTAAGGTAGATTTCACATGATCATTGAAAACCTTGTGCTCCATTACAAAAGTAATTACGCAGGATTTCGATTGTACGGTATCGATAATGGGATAATTGCAGATGTTTACAGTGATCTCAATGCAAGATTGTAGGCAAACCCCAGATGGTTGAGCTTCTGTCTCATTTTGGATGAACGTTCATTGATCTAGCCATTTCTAATATGAAAATATTTCCCTTTAAATATACACTAAATGCAGCTAGTCTCCCTCTAAAATACAGATTATTTCCTTTTACTAATGGGTCAGACTTTTATTATGAACCAAATCAGCAATCAATGTGTGTTGTGCTTTAGAACTTTGTGAGCCAGACTATGTAGATGCTGTCTCAGAGTAACAAGGAGAGAGTAGACAACATGCTGCTGGGCCTGCGGAATTAACTTAGGTACAATAACACCCTTGTAGACACCCTGACAGCCCAGGTCAGCACAATACAAAAAGCCAGGGTAACAGGAAGGTGAACACTTACTGGCAGAAAATCGACATTTGGCTAGCCTGGTCCCAGATTAAATTATGCCTTGCCAATTCCTATTATGTCATTGCTGTCATGCCATGTTACAATGGGAGTTTTTATTTATGACTAATTTAGAACCAATTTTTTTGATGACTTGGCCAAACGCAAATATATTGCAAGAGAAGACAATACCGAGAACAACATAAATATTAAATTATTGGATATAACTTTTATTTTTTTTTTCAACGAATGTTATACAAGTTGGAAAGTATATTCAGGGATATTTTGAAATTATTGTCAACCAAATGTAAGTGCTTGTGGACTGACAATTTCTTTTGTGGATTTTACTCAAGGATTAGCAAGATGCAGATTTGAAGTATGCCTTGTTGCAGAACAAGAACCCAGGTATGGATTTACCTTGTGAAGGAAGGTGGTTGATACAGATGACGAATCAGAATGAGCAGACAAGCAAATCTAAGGCTTTTGAAGATCTTGACATTCAACTCATTCCATCCAGTTCAAGGACGTTCAGAGGAGGTTGGTTCAGGTACGCTCTGATTGAAGAGCATTCTGACAATTTCCTTTTGGTTTTAAAGATTAGGAGTTCAAAGAACATGTTGGATGTCATTAACATTAGGTTAGAGGTTAAACAGCACAATATGCATTATGGGACCAGTCGCATAATGGATGGTCTTCTCAAATGAAGGGAGATGAGAGATTGCTCAGTGGTTAGGTAGACAGACTTGTAGTCGGAAGGTTGCTGGTTCAATTCCCGACTGTGTCACTGTGTCCTTGGGCAAGGCGCTTTACCCTAAGTTGCTCCAGGGGAATGTCCCTGTATTTACTGTAAGATGCTCTGGATAAGACAAAAAAATGTAAACACCTATAGACATCAAAATGTGAATTGTAGGACCATGGATCAAACCAAAACAGAGAGTGAATTTAAAGCCTTATTTTGCTAGGCATTTTGATTAGAATGCAATGTTTGACATCAAATGCATTAGCCAAATCAATAACATCTGTAACACAACACTGATTTTAGTCTATACAATGTAAATGTTCTTTATTAGGACCTTTAGAGATGCTGAAATACACATCCAAATAAGAAGCCTGGGTGAACCACAAAGAGAATGTAATGTTGGCTATTCTGCACAAATGTATTGCAGCTCACACATTTGGCCTAATATTCAGATGAGAAAACTTGAAGGGAGTGAGAATAAGGAACAGTTTCTTTGTGTAATATCTGAATGCAAGGACTTTTGGTTATGCTACAAGTTGACCTTGCAATTGGCCCAAACTAAATTAAATTAAATCCTGAAGAAGGATCAAGCAGCTGGGTCAGTATGTTTAAAAGGCATCGTGAAATATGACACAATTCTTACCACTGAATAAAGAAATTAATACCTAACAAAGTTAAACACTGTGCATGCATTAGATTCACTTCACATGTCTAATAAATTATATCAGTAGATCATTTTCTTCACAATATTTGAGGAACACTTTATGTTCTAAGGTTGTATGATTTGGTGCCTATAGGAAATTCGGAATGCTGATTGAGGACTGGGATCCAACATGATGGTTTTTTACCCTGGCTGGAAGGACAGTATGCTTAGTATGCTAGACTAAATGTACCGGTGTTGTTAATAGGCTAGCTTACATTTAAGTAACTTAGCCGATGCTGTTTTCCAGGACGCCTTGCATTATTGATTGTATTATTATTATTACTGACCCCCATCGATAAAATCAAATGGGAAACAATGGAACTTCTCGTTTGCATTCATTTATTCACCAACATTTTTAATTAATTATGACATGCAGATGCCTAAAAAGTCTGTGTGCTTGCATAGCTGTATTCTGATCATTCACTTACAGGCCTCAGCATCTGCAGTAGCTCAACAGAAAAGTGCCAGTCTCTTAGTCTGCTGTCGTTTTGATCCCTGATTGGGGATATACTTAACATAGGTTGGCATGTGCCTTCCTATTTAAAACAACTCTGTCATTTACATTGAAACAATGCTGTACTCAAGATCTAAATGCATTTCCCCAAAAGTGGGGGACAACATTTTTACTGATGCCTTGCATGTTTTTATTATTACATGCCGGAAGCAAATAAAATGGCCAACTGGACGATAGATATGATTTGGTGGCAAATTCCTTTTGGATATTATTATATACTATTATTACAGCAGTGGCCATTATGTATTAGATAACACAACTGAATCAACATGATTCATAATTATGAAGCCCTTGTCTGCTTGATTCAGGTAAGCTACAAAATTGTAAGATGGCTGGGGTACCGAGGAGTGGTTTGGCAAACATTGTATTACAGTGAGCTCTATTTAAGCTTTAAGTCAGGACACCAAATTTAACATCACATCAGAAAGCTGGCACTCTATGCAGGGCAATGTCCCTTTCATTGCCCTTGGGCATTTGGTGTTATTTTTAGACCAGAGGCCCTCTACTGACCCATCAACACAACAAGAAGTCCACCAGCAGTTCT
>JACXGM010004875.1:13464-36756 GCA_016801145.1 Umbra pygmaea
GGGGGGGGGGGGGGGTCATGCAAAATATGAGAGGGCAGTTCCACACCCTCTTGCTGAATTGACTAGAGAACTAAGAAACAGACAAAGGATGTCATAGCCAGGATGTAAATTACTATTATAATATTAAAAATCATATTGTCATTCAAAGCATGTGTTGAGACTAAACATGCAGAAAGAACATGTGACTATGACTTGGTCAAAGGGCAATGAAAAAGAGAAATCCCTATGGAACATGCACTTGGTAATTTCATTGATCGGATCATACCTGCATTGACAGAACAGAGTTCTGCCCTAACCAGGCTAAATCAGGTTTTATCTATGTTCATGTGTTTTATCACTAAACTCATATATGCATAGAATGAACCACATTAGGCCCTAGAGTCCATACATATAAATGTTGAGTTGGAAGAAATTGATTTATTAGGATCAAGGGTGGAGTTGTGGCTAGATACAGTCCAGCCCAGCACGGCCCCTCCATATCTGTTGAAAGAATTTAACTATGAACGGTAAAGAAATCAGGAATCAGTGCCAAATGTAATTGTGTCCTTTACCATTAGTTCCTCTAGGGATACGTCCCTGTATTTATTGTTTGCTCTGGATAATGACTAATGTAACTGTAAATGTAAATGAACTATGACTTTCTTTAAGAAAAAAATTAACCGAAAACACATTGAATTCCCCATCAATACACATTAGTGTTGTCTTTTAAAATATTAAAAAGCTATTCATTAACATAACATGAATCAGCATTTATAATTTGTAACAATACACTGGCATTCAAAGGATTGTGGCCCCCTAGAAATATGCATGTTTTTTTTTTAAATTCATACCTTAAATAACTGAAGTGGGATTAATTTGAAAAATATATACTCAAGATGTTACCAAAGTTCGAAATGACTATAATTTTGGGAAATTACTGATTTATAATTTATTATTCAAATACAATGGCAAAGCCACATTTGCCGAAGCATAATGATGTATTTTACCTCATCTGCAATGAATCATGTTTTGACAATCATTTCAAATCAATGCCATGCCAAATGGTTATATGAAGGTATTCGTTTCTATCAAAAAATGTGAATATTCCTGGTTTAGGTTAAAATGTGAACGCCAGTATACTCTATGTGCAGCTGAATATTCACTTTCATGTGTGACCTTTTAATAAATTGCTCCATACCAATCCAGGGTTATTTAAGAGTCTTGGTCTTCATTTCCACATAATTTACAATCTTTTCATCATCCATATTTTATTGAACTAATTCAAGAATATATTGTGATACCAGTTTTTGACCACATAGCCTAGGCCTTTTGGAACGCTATGGAAATGTCATGCACCATTTATTGAATGGAAAGGTTGTTTGCTAACTGTAAGACAACCGTTCTCACTGAGCTCTTAGAAACATAATGTTCCTTGAACGTTCTATAATAGTTATGCTGAACTGTAGCCCAGTGGTCTGAGCCAAACATCACATCTATGTTAAATTGTTACAGCAGTCAAATTCCTGATCTTTGAAATTAATTTAGTTTGTCTAGTTCTGCATGATAGCTAATTACTCTAAACAAGAAATTGGCATAATCAAATCCCTTGAAGTGAGCAAATGCAATATAAGAAACATGTTATAAAAGTTACATGTAATAGACAATATCATCAAAAGGTCTATTTAGAGAGAAACAAAAAGGCACACGGTTGACCACTTAAAAACCACCATTGGTCTTTTTTAACCTCCAATATTATTGTGAGTCCAGCCTCCAATAGCAAGACACACCTACACATACACCTACACACACACACTCCTGGTGTTGGCAGATTAATGAGTCATAGGCTCCAGTGATTAACATTCCTTGGGCTTTAAAAGGGTTACGAGGAAGCTGGAGTATTCAAAACCTTCTTCTAATGACATGGCACAGAAATGAATGTGTCAGGGCTACAAATGACCTTGTGATTTTAAAAATCCAAATGTCAAGACTTTCCCAAACTCCTGATTGTCCTTCACAGAATTAACGCAGCCTGAGGCTCATTACAGAAGCAGTTACCCAAAGCCTCTGCAGACCTTGGGGCCTCGAGAGCACTTACTGCCTCGTGAAAATACTAAGCAATCGCTGGAGGGGGAAATTAACTGCAAAGACACTGTCATGACACACACAGACACATATATACACACACACACACACACACACACGTTTTGCATTCAAAACTTCACATGATTCTTACCTGTGTTCATTTGGCTTTAGCTTTTCAGGGGGATCATGGCTGGAAGACAGAAAAACAAAGGAATATGAGCTGAGGAATGCAACCCGTCTAGATGCTCTCACGTAAGTGTTTATCTAACCATTTGATGTTTCTCTTTAATGAACAAATGAGGCAGGATTACAATCTAACCAGTCTTAAACACTCCGCTTCACAACGCCTCTCTGTCTATTTTCTATGTTATTTTTCTTCCATTGAGCAGACAATCTTATCCAGAGCGTCTTGCAGTCGAGTGCATTTCTTTTCTTATTGTTTCTAATACTGGTCTCCTGTGGGAGTCCCATAACGCTGGAATTGCATGCCACATTGGACCAACGGAACCAGACCATAGGTGTGAGAATGCCAAGGCTGTCTTTCTCCCGCTCTGCCCTGCTTGCTGTGGGCACCAACCTTGCCCATGCTAACAAGAAGCAGAGGACACAGTGCTTTATTTAATTAGCAACTGCAGCTGAGTGCTCATGCTTTAATGGGCGGCAGGTCACCTGGGTCATATGAAAATGGTGGTGGCGGTGATGTAGGTGCAGAGGACTTCGTCCTGGGGATCCCCTGATACCCTGCTCCCCTGGGTGTATTGTCTCCATCTCTCCTTCCCTCTCTACCCAAAGACACATCCATTTCGGCACGCAATTACTTTATCTAATATTCTAATCCGAACTACGTGCCCTGAATGTTGTCGGGTGTCTTCTGACTGGCCTCCGCGTTGTTGTGATGCAGAATGCTGGTGAATGCTCCAACTGCTTTCATTAGGTCTGACAGCACTCATTATTCCACATGATTTAGGAGGTGCGATTCCTCCACTATCTCTCTCATAATGTGACAATGATCTGTTGGCCTTCTCTTTAAGGACTAACAGATAAACACCGAGAGGATAAACCTTGCTCGGTATGCAAAGCAGACACCGTTAATAGTTCAAAGAGGAGAGAGAGGGAAAACTTCTGGCACCACGGTGCCACACACCCCAACACTGTAGGGACACAATTAGCAAATTCAGGTGGTGGTCTTCTCATGTGTTTTGATTATGAGCAACGTCATACCCACAAATTATGCATGAAAGCAGTCAGCAGAACATGTCTGAATATTATAGTCCTCATTGAAATGCAATTGGCTTTTGACACCAAAACCTATTTCCCAGGATGCAGGTAGGTAATCAGAGGCAGACAGTTGGTGCGATCGGGGGCACATAAAAAAAAATTGGTTTACATAACAAATCTCCCTGAACAGTTTAAATTAAATTATTATCATTGCGCAAGCATTTCTCGAGAATATGCAAATACTGTCCAGTGATTAAGTTTTTATTGGCTTGCCTTATCTCATTATTACTGAAAGTTTCACTGTGTAATCAACATCAAGGACAAGTAGGGCAAAGCATCCATTGCAAGCAAGCTATTAAAAAAAACAAATGAAAATCAAAGATAGCAATATGTTTAACTAAGAACTAAAGTGAGCAAACAAAATACAAAAACATCTAAGATGCCAAAATTAGACCAGTTCTTCTAAGGCAGTATACGGCTATCACTGTTCCCATTGGATGCCAATCAAAGTGTATTCCATTTTGTCACAGATGGGTATTTCAAAATGTGTGCTTGCCAGCGATGTTTTCACATTCTTCCAAGCACACCTTATTGTCTAATATGTGAGAAAGCTGAACATTTATAATGTTACTTTGAAATGTTATTTGTGCATTTGTGGACAGGAAATTGTATCTTCATCACAGTTGGATGCAGCCAATGGCATTTTTGACAACCAGATAGCGTAAGAACAAAGTGCCAGAAGCTAACTAGCTAGTTTGGAATCACTCTTGAAGTGACACCTGACTTTCATATTAATATGCACTGTAAACAGGAATATAGTACAGTACTGTGAAAACGTTTTAAGTACCCTAGATCCATCATGGAGGAGTCAAAATGGTCACATTCATTCTGCAGCAGGACAATTACCCAAAACACAGGGCCAAAGTCATAAATGACTATATTCAGCAAAAAGAAGAACAAGGAAGTTATGGCATTCACAGAGCCCATATCTCAATATCATTGGGGCTGTCTGGGATTACCGGTACCTGGACAGACAGAAGCAAGCGAGTCAAAGACTGTTTACTGCTCTTCATCATTTTTTTTATAGCATCATTGTTTTACAGATTTTGTATACAGCCTCACAGTTGTGTCCGTTCTGATGCCCAAGGCGTGTCATGAATCCATGTAGTAGAAATACCATTTGTAAAACAGACAGATGCATTGTGAAATCATGAATTGTTTAAGGTTCTTACAATTGCATTTGGTTATTTACTGTACACTTTATTTATTTGTCTCACCATTGTATTAATTATTCTGGGCCCTAATTTTTCCACATCGGGGAATTCAGAGATGAATCTGTATTTGTGCAATAGAGGAGTTCTGGTGCTTCATGAGGTTTCCCCTCAACATATGGGAAGACAACAGACTGTGTGAGGTAAAAATATGCTACTTTCAGGAGTTAAATGGGTGATGATGAGAGGTTTGGACATTCAGAAATGCACCCCTTGGTAGCCACTAAAAAAGGTATGTTAGAATTTAGGGCCAGGCAAAGAGTTGGTGTATAGTAGTTTAAGCGTTGTTTTTTGGTAAAGGTTTATTAATAATAATAATAATAATAATAATAGCAATAATAAATTTGTTTGGCATTGGGAATGTTCTTTAAACAATGTTAAGAAACAACATTGTACAGTTGCTATTTCTTTAACTGTTATTTAAATCAAGCAAGTCAGCTGAGAATGAGTTATCAAAGAGAACATAAGTAATTAAAAACATTAGACAAGAAAATAAGATAGTAAATAAACACAGACGTTGGATTTCGCAAGTGCACTGACCATCTAGTTCATTTGATTTATAAGGTGTGACTATTGGTGTTATTATGAGTTTGGCAGATTTAAAGCACTGACCTAAAGTGGAAGAAGAATATACCTAAAAGTTACTTTGTAATAACTTGGTACCAGTCTGCCTGGCAATGTGTATTATTGCGCAGGTAACAGTAAGGCAGAGTAATTTTGCTTTCTTAAGTGAGCTTTTTAGAGGCAAGCCCATGGATTTCATTACCATAATCAAGGATTGGCAGGATGGGGATTTCAACAGGTGTATACTTGGCAGTATGTTTCAGGGATGCCAAGTACGTGTTGACATAAATAACACCTATTCAGTGCAGAAGCCAAGAAGGTTGTGTTAGGCTCCGCTTGAAGCATCATTTAATGTATTTTTTCGTTGGCAGTAAGAAGTACAATACTGCAGATTGAGGCCACAGAAGGCAGTCATTAAAGCTATGTTGAAGAGTGGACAGCACAGTATTCACTGAGCAACAGTGATGATTATATACCCAAAGGATAAGGTTTTCCTGAAATTAATCATGAGGAACACAGATACTGCCAGAGGCGTACACACAAGACCTCAGATTTGGCACATTGAAAAGGGTCAGATAAATAATAATTTCCAGAACAAGCTAGTCAGTCCTCTAAGAATGAATGAGCGGTGTCTGCATTGAGATATCTTCACATTGACCTGTACAAACACGGTTAGTGTTTTGTCTGGTCTTGCTATGTAAATAGAGTTAGGTAGCCTGGAAAAGGTATGCATTCTCTTGGAGCTTATAATAAAACATATATAAATCAGATATCAGTTATTTAAGCTTAACCTTTAAAAACAAATAGGCCCATTGAGTAGCCTTATCAAGGGTTCTGTTAATTTGTCTTGATTATCTAGTTAAACCGTTTAGCAAATGCCACCCAATAATAATGTGCAACAAGCAATTTGTCTGAATGCTTATTCAGTACAGCAGGCAATAGTCAATGCAGTCTTCTTAAACCAGAAAGAAATTGATAATCCTTGCCAGTAACCTTAATTTAGGACAAGGCCTAAAGAGCTTTACAGTGCAAGTCAATACATATGTAAATGATGGTACAGTGGGGCAAAAAAGTATTTAGTCAGCCACCAATTGTGCAAGTTCTCAAACTTAAAAAGATGAGGCCTGTAATTTTCATCATAGGTACACTTCAACTATGAGAGACAAAATGAGAAAATAACATTTAAAAAATAAAAAATGATTTTTTATTAATTTATTGATTATTATGAAAATTAATTATTAAATTATGAAAATTACAGGCCTCTCTCATCATTTTAAGTGGGAGAACTTGCACAATTCGTGGCGACTAAATACTTTTTTGCCCCACTGTATATGTACCATAGCTTTCATTGGACATATCATTTCGAGGGCCATGTCACCAAAACATTTCTTAACTAAGCAGTCATTGGGATTTTTGTTTACAATCTACTAGGTAATCTTTTATAAATGTTTCATATCAAACAAACTGCACTGAAAAGTATCGGTGCTCACTGGTCAATAAATAAACATAGTTTGTGTCAGAAATTCAAAAACAGTTACGGTACTAACAACTAACAAGCCATATTTTGCCTATATGTACTATACTTTCCTGTGTACTATGTACTATTGTTCCCAAGTAGGCTGTAGTCTGTAGCGTATTTCCATTTTTACATGTTTATCTTGGTCTATTTTATTAATGATTAATTATCATTTTAGGCAATATTAAAATAATGCATTTCAAGAATTTATATGTATGCTTGCTCTATGAGGGAATACAATAATGTTGAGAGTTCATGATGAAATTTGCTTCAAAATTTGTATTTATTTTTCTTCAATGGAAACCGCAACTGTTTAAACTCCAGTAAATAAGGCTTAATAAAATGTTTTGTTGCAAAACAGCTGGCGCAGTGGGAACTCTACAGTGGAATCACTATCGGGGCAAGCTTTGTCACAGCATACTCTACAGAAACACTAAAACCATTCTGTCCCAAAAGCCTGCAGATACATTTTAAAACACAGTCCCAAATGCCTCAAATGTCTTGTCTCAAACTACATAATATTTTCAGAGGTTGCGTTAACACAGGACTTTGTTTTTTACCCAGAAAAATAAATGAAAATGCTGAAAAAATATTGTTTTGCATTCTGAAAACAGAGGTATATTGGCCATGAGATTCAATTTCAATTTGCAAGCTCCAAATATTTATTTATTAAGAGTTTTTCAAAAAGCCTGCTCCCCCAAAGCAAACATGATCTCCCCTGTTCATTTCTGCACAGTGCGTGGTGTGTTTAGCGGAGAAAGTTCCTGAAAATCAGTCACTCGTCTCAATGGGAAATACTGCATGATCAATTTAATGATTTAGCTCTCAGTAAAGACACGGGCGGGTGATCGCTTCGCCAGGGTTTGAAATCTACAGTACATTGTTTAACAGTCTATGTTGTTACGAGCTAAATGCTTATTATTATTAATCCCATGTTTTCCGACTGGCAGAATATTAGAAGATCACATGACAAATGTAGGAGTTAATTTGCATTGTTAATTTGCTATTTGCAAAACATTTTGATTCATCCTGCTTAAAGGGAAACAGCAAGGGTTGGAAGAGAGAACAAACAAATCCTGCTGTAACGCAACATTTTCGGTTAATATAATGAGTTATAAAACGGGTTTCGGAGAGGTAATCAGCAGCAACTTGCACAATTCAAGTAGCTGATGTCCAGCAAGAGTGTAGGAATGCTCTCCACTTCATGTATTTGTCCCATTCCTCTCTGACAAAATTCTTAAATGGATGATTGACTGCAACATTGAGCAGCTGTAGCTTACACATCAGACCGCCAGGTATGACAGCAATGTTTGCGTTGATTTGCTTCTGCACAGTCATGTCATCGAATATCAGAAGACACCTTTTCTTGAAGCTAGCTGGTCGGGTTATTAGACACTACTCTGGTCAAACTCCTATCACTTCCGTAGTCTTTTTTTCGTCGAATACAATGACGCCAGCCACCCTATTTCCTTTACATCTTAAAATCTGCTGTATACAACTTTCACCTCTGCATTTTCAAAAAATTATATTCAGTCGCCTAAAATTGTCTGTATTTATATCAGAAATCCTGCCAAAAACATTTAATATAGCCTACCTTTGATCTTACTTACAAGTGTCATTTCACACTGTCGAAATCAGTTCCTGAATAAAGGTATAATAAATAAAATAATAAATATATTTATTAGGGTATAGGTTAAACAAATAATGTTATTAATTTAGATAACATCGCAATTTTCCAGCTAAATTTAAATCAAATAAATGTATTATTATATTAAGAGGAGAGGGCTTAGGTATTTGATAAATAATTATTCATATCACTCAAGACTTGGAGACAACATATTAATATATAATTTTATTTTAATTGTGGTTAGTTTTTTGTTGTCACTGGTTTACTGCTGAAATTACCTGTCATTTATTGAGAAGACAAGATATCTGCATGTTGTACGAGGGTGTGCGTTAATTGCAGGTGTGCGTTTTATTCGCTAAAATCTTGTATACTGTCATTGGCTAAAATATGGTAGTCTAGCAGTAGCCATGTTGGATGTTGACATGATTGAGTCTGTAAATCAACCAAAAAACGTTTAAGTATAGACAAATGCATTACTAAAGAAGACATGTAAATGTGTACCATCTAATTTAAATAAATACAAAATTACATAAGTGTCCAATCATTGTTATAAACGATTGTTATAAAAATTTGCTTAATAGGAACTAGTTATTTTATGTAGCATACTAACATGGCAACAGTAAGAGGAGGGGTACATTAATGACATGATAACTGCACGCCTTGTGACTTTTTGCATTTGCTAAATATACTGATTAAAAAAATTATTTTCACAAATAAAATGATAGGAATTGTTTTATAAGTGCATTAAAACACTTGCCTCTGTGTTACCAGGAAATAAGACACCTTAAGCTGTTGACTCTTCTCACACTGCTGAGGTGTGTGGTTATGTACTGATAATGCACAGTCTGTCGAGTGTTAATGCTTACTTATAGTACACCCATGTTCAATTATTAAATTAGAACGCAGGTAAAATCTTTGACACAATTTTTGGAGTATCTGCAATTTGAAAACACAGATTTCCGAAAGGTAATGCAACCTTTGATTTTCGTAATAGTTGTATTCTGTAAATGCCATGATGTACTAGGTTAAACAAGATTCCAAGGCAATAAAGGTGAATGATGCATGCTCAATCAGAGTGTATCCATGCATTAAGTTATTGAGATATTGATCTTGGCTCAGATCACTTGTCACTACTTACTACTGCTATGACCAAGCTGAATGGCAACCCATAAATATCCATAATATAAAATAAGGTGATTGAGATTAGGAAAACTATCTAAATGACGAGATAAGAATCAATCTACATGCTTAGGCTAACCAAATGGCAACCGTTATTTTTTACATTTATACATTTAAGTTTATGGGGCATTCAAATTAAAAGCATAAAAACTAGCCAAAACATAATTTGGCATCAGGTATTCAGAACCAACAGATGTAAACACTCTTTTGTACCTGCAGCCATTTTACTTCTTAATTCTATAAAGAACCATAGATAACTTTGACTAATATTTACTAGTTCACAGTTTTTTTATTCTTATTATTTTTCTATAAATGCCTGCATGGTAGGAAATGTGTATTCTGTGTGTGTGTGATTGTGTGTGATTTGTACTATACTATTTGCTGCAAAAGAAATTGCCCCATTGGGGGACGAATAAAAGTAACTTGAACTTGATCAGTATTAATTTGTATCATGTTTTGGCCAGAGCACATCTTATCAAGGCAAGATCAATGTGTGAAATGGGCCTTCCATTATTTTATTAGCATGTTTCCAATTAATTGTTCTCTCTGGCATTTCTGTTCTCTCTAGAATTTGTTTTAAATAGGTTCTGATTCCTGATGCATTTATTGTCTTTGCATTGTTCTCCATCACAAAATCGTGAATTCTAATATTAAGGAAATCTAGTCTACTATATAGGGTTTCATGTAGGATTCATTTTCCTGACTTCAAAGTGTCTCCATCTGGAGAGGCAAGCCTCTGTCCAATGCAATGTTGCTGAAATTGCTTTAAATTTTTCCCCATTTTTTCTTCTTCAGGTAAAACCAGTTATTCCATGAAATTGATAACACACTATCTCTGCTCTTTATGAATTAGGTTAGGAACACTGTCCTCTGTATTTAAATGAATGAGACCAAATTTGATGACAGTAGCTGGTCTTCAACCTTGACAGAAAGGTAGGAGGGTTAATTCACCTCAAACAGATTCCATTTTCAAATCTCTCTGCCTCTTTCTGAGGGTGTTCAAATGACTCTTTCTGATGATGTTGAAAGAACTGGGTCACGACGACGCACACAGTCTGTGCTGTGTTGCTAGGGCCTAGGCTCTCCTCAGAGTCCAGGATGCAGAGAGCAAAGCAGACAGACAAGGGCTAGTGGTGCAAAGAAAGATTGCAGTTGACTTCTAACAGTTCGCTGCTCTGGGATTATGGCAGCTAGCTCTAAACAGCTCATCACGCTCAGATTACAAAACTCATTTCAGAGAGAAGGTGGGCAGATGAGCATTGGGGCGTGTGTGTAGGTGTGTGTGTGTGTGTTTGTGTGAGTGTAGGAGGGGGAAAGGGTGTTGTTGGCTTTGTCAGCTGAAAGCACATCTAAGATTTCAGGCCAAGGTATCTTGTTTTTAAAGCGGTGCCTCGCTAGCTAGAAGACGCAAAGCCCGTGGGGTGAACACCTCCCCTTCCAAACAGAAGCCAAGGACGAGTCCAGACTGCCAGTTATCACTAGTTATTGTTCCAATCAGCCTGGCTTTGAAAAGAGAGGTACACTCTGCTCTGGACAGCTCATTAAGATAACATGTAAACACGCCTCACCGTCATCCTGGATTTATTAAGTGGGCATCATTTCAGATCCTTTGTCTCAGGCAGGAACCTCTCCCTTTGTCAGTGCATTTGGAGCCAGATGGCAAAACAAAGCCTGTTTAAAGAGGTATCTCAGATGTCAGAGAAATTGAGTCCATCCAGAGCTCAAAGCCAGCACCACAATGACAACAGCCACAACAGGTGTGGCTTACACGGAGTGCTACAGGGGTTGGGGGAGGAGTCTAATCAAATCAAAGGGTTTGGGGAGGTGTCTGATCAGAACAGCAGGTTGAGGGAGAAATTAGATCAGAACATTGGGTTCGGGAGAAGAGTGATCAGAACAGGATTAGGGGAGGAGGCTTATCAGAACAGAGGATTGGGGGAGGAGTCCGATCAGAACAGAGGATTGGGGGAGAAGTCTGGGGGGAAATGTCTCCTCACTTCTCTTCTAGATTACTGGGTGTAGGAATGGAGCTCACAATGGGCAAAACATGGTTCACCTTGCTGCAGAGTTCATTCATGAGACACTAATTTAGGAAAGGGAGCCACTGTGGAGCTTCACTGCCTGGGCACCTGTGTTCACCTCTCGGCAAAATGTGGATTCAATCACACTAAAGACTCCAATGAATAACTCTCCTGACATAATGCTGGAGGGAGAGCAATTCAGGGCTGCGCCTGGTACCCACTACGGCCGCAACTCAGAGCACAGAACTTGCTCTTTTTGCTAATCACTCCATTAAGTCGGGACTCATAAAGACTGAGAAATATTATCTTGCTACTGTGCAGAAAAAATATAACTCTGTGCTCAGGACATTAGTATTCCATTTAGACATACCGGAATAATCAGAAATTAATTACATGTACTCTGTTTGCAATTTCATTAAAATTCAAATTAGAATGGGATATGCATTGAGAAATAATTAGCCTGCATGTGTATGGTCAAAAAAATGTGGTGAAGGTTGTTCCAGATGTGCATTGGCTGACCTATCTTAGACTCCTCCTCATCTAGCTCCTTGGCCTCCTTCAGCTCCTTGGCCTCCTCCAGCTCCTTGGCCTCCTCCAGCTCCTTGGCCTCCTCCAGCTCCTTGGCCTCCTCCAGCTCCTTGGCCTCCTCCAGCTCCTTGGCCTCCTCCAGCTCCTTGGCTGTTCAAAAGAAATGCCATCAAATGATCAAACATACAGTAACAAACAAATGCAAGCAGGCAGGCACTAACACATATAGGCAGAGGCAGGGGCATGAACCACACACATTGCACCGTTCCTCTGGCTTTCATAAGGTAGCAGTTTATTAAAACCTATGGTGTGCTCATCCTTCACAGCTCCGCCTGAGACTGGGTCTGCATGGGGCTCTCTGCCACAGCTGCTCTCCTGGCCTGGCCCAGTCACAAAGACCGTAATCACATTACGCTATGGCCACTGGCTGTCCTCTCTGAAAGCATACTGTCATCTAGGCCTGGCTGACCAAAACCATGGTGGTGGCTGCACACACATCACATGACAGAGTAGGAACCCGATTTGATATGATTTTCATGATACCATCCTCAGCTTCGGCGTGTTTGAGAATGTCTTCATTTTGGGTCAGACTCTTACTGCACGCACAGATTAAACTGAGGATTTAAACAACATTGCCTCTGTTTCACTACGACTGAAAGTAACAGAAAATCCTCTTTGGGAGTTTAATACCAAACCCCAGTAATTGCAGCAGTAAAATATCTGCATGTTTTAAAAGAGATTTTAAAATCTATGTGATGCGTTCTACATTGAATTCACAATCCTTCATATCTCCCATTATTTCATTCTCATTCCACTTTCATTCAAGTCTATATTGTGTTGCCGTTTTGCTAACACAGCCCTTTTGGAGTATGTATGCCCACAGGTTATCATCTCACAAAGTGATTCATTCAAATCGGACAGATTTTGCAGTGTGCTTTTTCCTTTTTCCTGGCATGGCGTCCCCATCTATTTCTGGATCCCTCAGAATTATCATCCGGGAGGATTTCACCGTAATCCATTTGAGAAAGTCAAATATAAGCCGCAACCCTTTTTTTCTGGTGCAGAAGAACATTTTCTTATGGATAGTGATACTATTACAGAATGTTTTCACAAAGAAGACTGGGGCAATAGAAGCCTCCTCCTCTTCAGTCACGTCTTTTTATCTCAGCTGTACAACTTCACACTGTCGATCTAGAAGTTGGTTCGAGAATAGCGGAGTGGAAATGCCAAGTGAAAGACCTTAAGCCAACTCTCTTCAGCTAACAGCCAATGCTTCCTGTCCTGTTGCAGCAACCATTAACACCATGAGAAGAACAGCCGCTGGGGACACTACTACAGTACTAGGGTAGAGATGCATCTACGTCAAAGTCAAAATGGTGGCTGCCATCCACGGATTGTGAGTGAAAATCTGCTCATGCAAAGGAAAGCAGCTATTTTAGACTTTAGGAATTTAGGTCCAAAATGTTATTTAATCATTTCGCTAAATCTCTGATAACTGCACGGGAGAAAAACATGTGCGTGAAGCAGCTGGATGAGGCACCTAGAGAAAAGAAGCTCTTCGAGGACAGATACTCTCTGTACCCAGAAGTGTTATGACCTAAATCGCACATTTCCCTGGGGACTTTCATTCATCACTCTGGGCCGTCCATGGTCCCATGTCACCTATACTGTCACCTACATCTGATGAAATCATTTTCATGTAAAATGAGCTTCAGAAATATGGTACACTGGTTCACGAAAGGTCAATTAGAGTGTATGTTGGACATGTGGTAACCACATTCATTTTTCAAGAAATAAATTAGACGGGAAGGAATGAACGAATGAACAAGCATTTGTGCTTGTAAAAAAAAGCATGTGTGCTGGTACTAATATTGAGCTTTCATCTCCTACACTCCAATCCAACTTGCTGTTCTGGCCTGTTAGGATACACATCCAGTGCTCCACATACATTATGACAGGGAAGAAAAATGACTTACTCCGTTCTCCACTAGTTTTGACCCCTCTACCCTCACTACCCAGAGTCTGAGAGGAGAGAGTCAACTTCAATCTGGCCAAACCAAAGAACACCATTAAAAGATAAGACAGCCTCAATTAGGTTGTACTTTCCTGCTTCCTGTCGTTTCAACAGCTGTGACTGTGCATTGCAACCCTACTTTAACACATCCCCACATTAGTATTCATATGGTATCACTTTATCTGTGCATGCGAGTCTGAATAGTGCGTAATGAAGTCAGTGTATGTTACTCGTCAACCCCACAAACAGGGAACAGGAAGGACTTGGAACCATTCCCAGACATGGAACAGAATGAAACTTAACATCTCAATTAGGTCTTGTGTAGCTCACTTGGTTAAAGCACAGCGCTTGCAAAATCAGGGTTGTCGGTTCAATTCCAACTGGAAGCCAGTAAAAAAAGGAATTAAAATACAGGCAATCACTTCTGAAATTCACTCTGGATGAGCACATTTTTTAATCTGTTGATTTTACATTTACACAAATGTGTAAATTTAAAATGAACAGTTAAAACAAATATATCTCTGGATCCTCCTGGTTATAGGAGAACAGGTGCACAAACCCACAAGACCTTTGGCTCGTGGGAGGGAATGTATTACTTTACCCTCTGTCTTTCCTTTTCATTTTGCTATTTACACTTGCCTGTGAGTGTGTGTCAGTTCCATAAGTATTTTTAACCCCCTGGGCCCAGTACAGACACTGGCTGACCTTTATTCAAATGTCTCCTCCACTCAGAGCACATCTCATTACAGCCAAACCACCGGCTCCCTACCATCCAATGCGGCTCAAAGCGGCCCTCTCTCAGTCGGGGCCTTGCATACTGCTTGCATACCATCTCCAGTTTGTCAGTAGGGTTATTTGCCTGACTTAATAAACTACCTTCAGACATAGAGAGTCATACCATCTCCAGCTTGTCAGTAGGGATATTTCTCTACTGCTTTACAGTTTTTGGATAAAACAGGAGGACATTTCAATAAGATGGACTTTGTCTTCAAATAATAATAATAAGAAGAAGATTTGGTAAGTTTGATGGAGTTTCAGTTTGCCGACAGGGCCAGCCAGCGCCATGAGGGTTCTCAAAAGGGTTTAGTGCATGTTTTTGTATTCAGTATTTAGGACTCAAACGAGGCAGGGGGATCAATAAACAGGCAAAATTCATCCTAGTGCCAGGCCTATTAATAGCTATGATTATTATTATTGCTTGCTTTAGATAGTTGCTGCTGGTATGAAGCATGTTCAGATTCAGAGGTCTAGCAGCATGTGTCTTTGAATGTGCATGGTGGCTTCTGGTGTACTTACAAACTGTTCAATGCCTCGTTTTATAAGCACAGAATCTATTTGTACTACTATAGAAGTTTGGTACCATTCCGGGCATTATTAGTGGGGTTATTTATGAGATACACCATTGATTCCATTAGCGCTTGCACTAAGCCATTCGGCTGATAGCGCTAACTCGACCAATGTTAAGACAAAGGAAAAAAGCTTATGGGGGGTTGTTCGCCTCGAGGTCAAGGTGCAAAGAACCCTAGGGTTATATTACTCCGAACCATCACTTTAAAATGTAAAGTTTTCATAATATGCATAAATAAATCACAAAAAATTTATACAAATAGTAGATTTTTATCATTTAATCATGACTCTGTCAACTGAACCTAGCATACATTTCGTTTTTGTTAGCATGTTTCATGTAGAAATTTAACCCCTATCTTTTAAATGTCTCATGTTGATTCATATATCATTAGAAAACCATTTCCTGGAGCATATTGTTGGCTTGTCTATATATGGCTATATGTTTTGTAGTTCTAGTGATTTTTGCTGAAAGTTGAGTGGAAAATAATGTTTTAATTACATATTTAATTACATTTTTATCAGCCATTTTCTTTAAAATCACATGTAGTTCATGTGCAAATTTATTTTTCTCAGTCATTCAAGGACGTACATTCACAAAATTCCACATAGAGGGTCTTAGGTCTCACAGCCAGACTTATACAGAAGATTATTTAATAGCTTGCATAATTTAGAATTTAGAACATGAGCATGTTGTTTAAATAATTTCATCAAATAACAATATTTTAAAAACTGTTCTGTTTAAGTCTGACCATTGGGAGTCTTATTGATAAATAAATAATACTTGTAATACAAAAATATATTGTATTGATGGATACTTTCAACTGGTAAAGTTTCAGTGTGTTAAGACTAAAGGAAAAAACAACCTATTAGAGGGTCATGCCTGGCCTTAATATCATCAAGCCACTCAGGGGAGATCACACATTTGCGGTTCATACAAGACGACCAAAGACTTTGCATGACCTAGAGGCATTTTGCCAAGACGATTGGGCAGCTTTAACAGCTGAAAGAATTTGGGGCCTCATAGACAACTATCATAAATGGCTGCATGTTGTCATTGATGCTACAGGAGGCCATACACCATATTGAGAACTGAGGGTTTTTGCCCGCTAACTCATGTTTTCTCTGAAAATAGTAGATATATTACCAATTCTCCAGGGGTATGCAAACTTTTTAGAACAACTGTATATGGTTTTTATGTTTTCGGTCAAAATTCACCAAGGTGACATAGGTCAATCATAATTAATCATGTTATAATTTCTGATCAATTTTAAAAAGTGCTATATGTAGAATTCAGAGTGAAAACAGAACTAATTTACTCTTTCAGTAAGCAGTTTTCAAAAGCCGTAGAACATGTAGGCTTACAACCCTCATACTCCACTCTGGCCCTCAAAGACAGTACATCCCCGATGTACACTATACACTGCATTTGTGTTTCAATCAATCTCATGGATGGTATTGTGTCTCCGGGATCTTTGGATCACTGAAATCAATCTAAGACAACTGTGATAATTAGTTTGCCAGGTTAGCCCAATTAAAGGAAAACTAAGAAGGATGTTCCATATTATTAAACAGGCCACAGGTTTCAAGCAATATGGGAAAGAAAAAGGGCAGGACCTCTCAAGCTCCATCAGGTTGGATGGGGAGCGCCGGTGCACAGCCATTTTCAGATCTCTGTGTTCAATCAGTTTCAAGTCTAGGCGCTGGCTGGGCCACACGAGGACATTCACAGAGTTATCCTGTAGCCAATCGTTTGTTATCTTGGCTGTGTGCTTAGGGTCGTTGTCCTGTTAGAAGATGAACCTTCGCCCCAGTCTGAGGTCCAGAGAGCTTTGGAGCAGGTTTTCAGCAAGGATGTCTCTGTACAATGCTGCATTCATCTTTCCCTCGATCCTGACTAGTCACCCAGTTCCTGTTGCTGAATAACATGACCACAGCATGATGCTGCCATCACAACGCTTCACTGTAGGGATGGTAATGGCCAGGTTATGAGCAGTGCCTGGTTTCCTCCAGACATGATGCTTGCTATTCAGGCTATAGAGTTCAATCTTTGTTTCATCAGACCAGAGAATTTTGTTTGTCAGGGTCTGGGAGTACTTCAGGTGCCATACCATACAGGCATGATTAGTGGAGTGCTGCAGAGATGGTTGGTCTTCTGAAAGATTCTCCTCTCTCCACTGAGAAACACTGCAGCTCTTTCAGTGTGACCATCGGGAGCTTGGTCACCTCCCTGACTAAGGTCCTTCCCCACAGATCAATCAGTTTGGCCAGGCAGCCAGCTCTAAGAAGAGTCCTGGTGTTTCCAAAAGTCTTCCATTTAAGGATAATGGAGGCCACTGTGCTCATTGGGACCTTCAATGCTGCAGATATTTTTCTGTACCCTTCGTCAGATCTGTGCCTCGACACAATCCTATCTCAGAGGTCTACAGACAATTCCTTGGACTTCATGGCTTGGTTTGTGCTCTGGCATGCACTGTTAACTGTGGGACCTTATATAGACAAGTGTGTGCCTTTCCAAATCATGTCCAATCAACTTATCTTACCACAGGTGGACTCCAATCAGGTTGTGGAATCATCTCAAAGATGATCAGTGGAAACAGGATGCACTTGAGCTCAATTTTGAGTGGCATGGCAAAGGCTGTGAATGCTTATGTGCTTTTTCATTTTAAATTTTAAATAATTTTGCTAAGATTTCAAACACACTTCTTTCAAATTGTCATTATGGGGTATTGTTTGTAGAATTTTTAGGAAAATAATAATAAATTTAATGAATTTAAGAATAAGAGTGTAACGTAACAAATGTGGAGAAAGTGAAGCGCTGTGAACACTTTCCAGATGCACTGTATGCGGCACCAGTTTTCCCCCCATTTATAATATTAAAGACTTGCTTGACCAGGACACTGAGCTGCTCCCTGCCAATAGCACAGCAGGAACACCCATGCACAATGATAGCATGTTAAAAAATCTGCTGCAGAATTGAATTTCATCTGTGTCCAACTGTTGACCTAACATAACCAGTCAGAGATTTTTGAATCCTGATAATATAGCCTATGGCCAAATGAATCAATGTTGCCTAGTAACCATGTCTCGAATATTTATGTTCACACGAGAACTGCCATCACTGATGAGAAACATGTCTAAACGACTTACCTCCAAAAAGACAACCGCATCTATAAATTAAGAAACACACAATTAACTGCCAAGTACCAGGTGGATATATCCCAATGACTACCATGAGTCTGGCCAACAGTTTTTCTGTAAGTTTTGCCAACACACTATTGACTGGACTCAAAGATTTGTGCAATGAATATCTAATATCGAAAAATCCATCTAAAGAACAAGGCGAAATCAACTACCGGTAGATCAGCCCTCCAGGTTTCTATCGAAGCTACCTCATCATCAATAGATGTTATACGTGAGTTTGTAGAGTATTTTGTTGCAATGTGTGCAGAGTAGGGATGTAACGATTTACTCTACTCACGATGCGATACGATTCACGATACTGGTTTCACGATACAATTTTCTCACGATTTTCTTAACAAATTAGATTTTAGACAAATTATAAATGAAAGTGTCCCTTTCATTATTTCTCAGTCAAAATGCTGCACATCCCTTCAAGGTTGTTTCAACTTAGTCTTTCTGTCTGTCTGGTCATGAGGCTGAAAAGTGGTACCTTTGAACACTATGTAAAAAGACTATGTAAAATCTGTACCACATTGAAAGGGGTTTTACGTTGAAATAAAGGCAAGATTTTAATTTTGTTATAATTTGTATCATTGCACTAGCAAGACCTAAAAAAACAGAACACGTTTAGAAAAATATGCCATAACCATCAACACATTATAAAAACAAAAATCTATGTACACATCTTTTCAGAAAGATATATTAAATACAACTGGTTGCCATGAAAACACTGATGCACCTTTTTATCTCTGTGGCTCTCGCACATATTAAAGTCATATTAAAGTCATATTAAAGTCATATTAAAGTCATATTAAAGTCATATTAAAGTCATATTAATGCCTTTTGCATGAAAACTGAGGTGACTGGTGCTTCTCACGGTGGTGATGCATTATTATTATTAGTCTACAGAATGTCACAATTCCGCATCACATAGGATTTGATTGAGTCAACGTCAACATCTAAGCTTGCCGTCACTTGTCTACTGTTTGACGGTGCGTGCACACTGTCAAATATGCACAAATATGCAATTTGCACACCATTAAACTGTATGGTGCCCACTGGCGCGGCACCAGCGGAGCAAACCAAGCGTTTTCACACAAGCTCAAGTTCCATAGGAATTACTGAAAACACTCGCTAGCTTCGCGCTAGTGTGTGCTCGCTGCTATTGTGCCTGTAAAGCGAACTTCACAACTTCACAGTAGGCTATTCAATAAACGCCCCTGCTGTTTAAAATGTGTATCGCGATTCGTTTAACATTTCAACCGACTTGAATTGTCACACATTTCTATCGATTTTCAACCGGTTGCGAGTGAATCGTTATATCCCTAGTGCAGAGAAGAACATACCACTTAGAAAATGAAGATGTATCTCTTTCTTCTGAAGCATTGCAAACAGGGAGGTGCACTCCCAGAAAATGAAAGTAGCCTGAGACAGATTCACTTGACGCGCGTCTTTGACCAACATATGGAAAAAGTGCTGCAAGAGATTTGTGAATAGAAAATCTTTGTTGTTAACGATGAAACCGAGATGGGAGTGTCCTCAACATTGTAATAGGTGAGTGTACGCTTTTATTTGTATATTTTCTTCGGCCTGCAGGTTAATTATTGCAATTTAATTTATTTTATTCTCTGGTATGATTTTTGCCCTGAGAACTTTTGAGAGTGCTGAGAGTTTACACTATCCTGAATGTATCCAGTTTGAATAAAAAAATTGATATTGCAATTGTGTGTGCACGCAAATTTGGTAAAAATTTAAAAATCCGAAACATGAAAATAGATCAGATAAAAACAAATTTTGAGAAAAGAAACAGATTTCATAGGGCCCTAATATACACACAATAATAATTATGGTTCCATCTAGCATTCCAGTCACTCCTATGTCATCTTTGGTTGCCACAACTCAAATCCTGCAGGGTCTTCAATATTATCTAGGTGCCAGTGTCATTATTATTCAGTTAAACTGCAGGCCTACTCTTCTAGAGACATTCAGTATTTTGGCTGCAGTCTGTCCTCCATGGACCTGAAAAAAGAATAAATTATTCACTAACCCTTTAGCTGGACATAAATATCTGCACTCACTATTGCATGTGGCCCTGTATAACAGTGTCTGGTTAATTATTTAAATATTAAATGAAATACATTTAATAAGCCTGTAACATAATGCTAGTTCAGGGGCATTCTTTCAACTAAGTTTCTCTCTCACTGAGCTTTTGGGTCTACTCCAGTTTTTTCTGAACTTTTTACCATAATGCAAAGATGCAAGAAGGCATCGAAGGTCACCTCTTTAAACCTTAAACATGAAAACAGAATGGTACCTGCTCGGGCCTCCTTACAGCTCTCCTTGATCTTCCTACGACAGACTGCAGCCAGGGCAATGAGCAGACCCAGCAGACACACAGCCAGGCCCACTGTTACCCACAGAGCTACTGGTGGAAACACCATATTCTGACCTGGGACAAAGAATTAAAACAGGAAAGAGTTATTTACAGCCCTCTCTCTGTATTTCACATGGGTTCATTTAATTATAATAATTTTTCAGATCTCATTATAGATCACAGTTTTGTGAACACTGTTTGTGTTCTATTTCACTCCCTGTAATTTTTTACATTCACCATTCTGGCTGGAATCCTTACGTGTCGACTGCAAACACAACCAGAGCAGAATTCATTGTCTCTGGCAGCATTTTGGAACATTCAATCTGCTGTGAACAATGCCAAGATCAACCCTGGATATTCAGTCCTGACAAAAACATGGATTACCCCAGAAAACACTGTTTCACATTATTTTTCTGACTGTGTTTTCCTACATTCCAAGAACAGCTATCCATGAACATTCATTTTGGTGGTACATTGTCTAGTAAATTCATCAAAGTGGATATCTTCCCTCTTTCTTCTTGTTCACCTATGTTGTCTGTGCTGTTATTGTCATCTATATTCTGCTTGATGACCTTGGAGACTACCTTCAGGTGCTTGACATATTGATAAGCTAATTTCCTCACAATGGCTCACCACTTATACTACTGGCCAAACAAACCACATCTGCCTTTGATTAATTACTTTCCAATTCTGTCTTTCCACTCCCTTCTTCATCTGATCTCCCCCTTTTTCCTCCAACCAGGGTTCGAAATAAGGGGGCTCTGGGAGGGGGGGTCTTGGACCCTCCATAAATCATTAGGGACTAGAGGTCGACCAATTGATCGGACTGGTCAATTAATTAAGACTGATTATGAGTTTCGTAAATATTTATTAATCCGCATTGTTGCTCGCCGATTATAGTTGCAAAACTTTTTTGAAGGAAGCACATCCTCTAGTGTTACAATTCGATAGCAAACCACGAGAAATCCACGTGCAGCCTGCCCAGCATTTGTGAGCTGGGGGATTTATCACCTAATCAGCCTATAGTAGCTACTGTAGGCCTACATCAACATTGAGTACTGGCACCAAACGAGTGCTGGTTAAATTAATATGTCCATTCGCGAAAGCACAATCGTTGCACACATATAACTTGACCATATAATGCATATTATCAAAACGATACATGTTTCTTTAACTTCCATATTTAATTAAAATTCATTCATGTTAGCAGGCAATATAAGTTGCTAGTATTCTCAAACATGTTTTTCAAAGTATTTCTGACATTTACTAATTATTTTACTCAACAGCGCAACGGTTTCAAAAAAAGAACATTAAATACTGACTCCTTGCTCAAGGGAATATTTTTCTGGTTAAGTGAGACAAAATCACATGTTCCTCAGTTACTGACTTTGTTCAGACATGCAAACAGGTCAGGGGTAAAAAAGCTGGGAAGGATAGGACAAACCCCCAACCTTCTAGGGGCATGCTACCCCAGAAGAAAATTTGGTCAATTTTAAAGTTCAACGCATCAATCTGGTGTACTTTGTGAGCAAAATGAGGCTAGATCAATGTAGAATCTGTTCTCTTGTAAACAATGTCATGTACTTTTAACCGTAAAGACATGTTTTGCATACATACAAAAAACGATTAGGTAACACTTTACGATAAGGGTACGTGAACTAACATTAACAAATACATTATTAAACATGAACGAATGATGAACAAATACATTAACAAGAAATGAATAATGAAAACTCATACTTCACTACTAATATACAAATGCATTAACTAATAGTGATTACCATCATTTGTAGATGTTTATCCCCGACATTAACTCATGTCAATTTTTGCATGAACAAACACTTTCTGCTGTAATTTGTTAATGTTGATTCATGTCACGAACTCATGTATCTGTTGGCATGAACAAAGCATTACCTAATATATGAACTATTCATGAACGAATGATGAACAAAGACATTAATAATTAAAACCATTTATTAGTGATTTACAAATGCATTAACTAGAGTTGTTTGTTAATGTTGACACAGGACATGATCTCATGTTTTACCTTTCGATGGCTTTACAAAGTTATATTTTTCAATGATGTGACTGTTCGTTACTTGGATTCACCTTTCACTTGCCTCTTTCCACTTTCACTGAAACAACATTACACATCTCTTCCATCATTTTCGTCCAGGGCTGATGTCTTTACGCTTTTACTTAATCCTGTCACTCTTGACGGAAGGATTATGTGCAATTAATAGGATAGGTTACTGCATGCATTCACAACAATTCATTAGTTCAGAATCCCTTGGGGTGCTTAGTAACCAGCGAGCAGTTAGTAGGAATTAAGCATTATTCACTGATACTGTATATTATTAGTTATTTATGTTTATGTCCCTCTAAGTAATGA
>JACXGM010004876.1:7670-18581 GCA_016801145.1 Umbra pygmaea
GTACGTTCCGGGACGGAATTTATGTTTATGTTTTGGCCTGTGTGTTATCAACTGCCCATTTTGACAGCACGAACGGATTGCCAAACATACCTGTAAAAACGCAAACCCAGCGCGCTACAGCCATGGAAGCAGCAAACGAACGAGATCATAGAGATTCTCCACAACCTAAAAAAAACTCTGCATGTTTCTAAACGGTTCCATGACCATAGACGTAGTAAAACACGGTTCGCTTGTCATGATTGCGCTGATCTTGTTCGTCACGTTAGTTTCGATTCTGGGGAGGAGGTGGCGGAGGAATACAACTCAGGTATTTTGAATTTTAACTGTAGTACCCATTTTTTAACGCTGGCTGTCCGTTTTACATATAGCACCTTTAAGTATTCTTTAATTTTGCACCTTAGTGTAACAGATAATTGTCAAGTAAGTGTTCATTGTGATTTTAGACTTATGTTTACATTTAAATTATTTGAGTGTTTTCCATGGTTGTGTTGACATTTCTGCCTTTATAACTGAAGGGATTATAATCAGTAGAAGATTAAGTTTAAAATAAAAATGTTTAAATTTAATATTTTTCCTGCTCCTTATTCCAAATAGGTCATAAAACATATCAATAATTATCGATATCGACCGATATGAAAGACTTATATCGTGATACAGTTTTCAGCCATATCGCCCAGCCCTAATGCAGACTAACCTAAGCTTTGCATGCTGATCAATGATAAGGATCCATGTAATATTGTACAATATATATACCAACATCTACCCTGCAACTTTAGCACTTAAATGTTTTGAGCATTATTAGGATTTATAAGTGTCAACTGCTGGAAATTGCTAGTTAATTATTAATAAATCCATTGTTGAAATTAGTGTTTCACCAGAGTGCCAGTGGTGGTGCAAGGTGTTTCACCAGTGTTTCTGGTGGTGCAAGGCTCTTCACAATATAAGGTTAGGATGGAACTATTTAGATTGTTCCAGATCACAATGGAATTCTGTACAGTTTTAGAAGTTAAGCGTTCAACCATCTGTACATATGGTCACCACAACACAGGGATTTGATATACATTATCCAGAATCAATGAAAAGACATGTTCACTCTGCAGCTCTGATTCAGTTGTTTACAGAGGAATATTGTAGAAGCACGCTCAAACTGTTACACACAAGAATGAAAGGTGCTAACATCGCAGCTGTCACAATGCCTGAATGAACCATCTTATCAGACAGCTCTGGTACAAACCCCATCCAGTGTTAAAAAGCTCCAGCTATATTAAGGTTGACAAAAGCAGCTCTGGGCAGAGACAGACCCAACGCTATCTGATGGGCGAGGCAAAGAGCACCTGGCCGTAATCAATAGCTGGCAAGGTGCAAGCTGACCGCTGAGGTAGAAGCTGGACTCATCTACTACGTGCCGTTTCACAAACCAGTAATCCCCTTCAGTTATCAGCCAGCCCTTGCAATGGATGAATCACTGGCGGATGAGTCACTCAGACCTGCACTGGGAATAATAATAGCTCTGCCTCCCCTCCTCTTCTCCTCCTATCCGCGCTCCAACTCTCACGTAGACCAATGAAAAATTTGAAACTGTCCCAAGACAACAGTGAAGCCAGAAGATACTCTGTTCCAACTTCACCTCCCAGAGTTGCTGAAACTACACACTACTGTCCTCTGTGTGTGACAGTAACATCCAGTCTTCAGTAATTAAAAAACATTTGAAAGAGTTGCTGTTGTCCTTCTGTCATTCTGTTAAAGACAAAACCAATTAAAAGCATGTTATGTACAAGCTTAAACTGAATAGCAAAACTGCACACTATTTGTTCAACAAAAATGAATTTTGGATATGTCCTAAACAAGCCAGGACATTAAAAGTGACTTGGTTAGTTGCCAGCTTGAAAGAAGCATGTAGCTCGTAGGAAGAAAATACTTGGTTCTGTAGCAAGCTTTTTGTTTACCATATATCAGGAAAAACTATAACCATTCGATTTTTTATTAATTTACAAGTATGGATAGCTGTTGTGAATGGAAAAAAAATAAAAGCTGTAAAGAAATGTAGTTAGCTAGTTAACATTCGCTTTATGGCTAATTCAGGAGAATGGTTACCTCAGGTTACCATGACAACTGAAACAAAAAGGTCACAGTTGAACGTGGCTCGCTCCTCAGTGGATAAACAAAAGCAACGGCTATGTAAAAAGGTGAACGACGACAAGGAAGAGGTAAAAATAGGTTTGAAACCGGGATCCTAACATCACAGCTGGATAGTTTCGACAGGGAACACAAATCTTTTCTGAAGGCTGCAAAAGCAGAATAAAAAAAGAGACTAAGAGAAATAAATTGAAACTAGAGTAATTAAAGTGACAGATTGAAAGAGAGACACGAAGCAGATAAAGAATGTTGAGCATTCAGCTGTGGCTTTGCCTCAGTGTTTTGAATTTCTCTTCCTGTTACAGAAACGGCTGACGATCTCATTAGCTCTCAACTGTGACCGTGAGTCAACTTTAACGACTGCATTACTGTAGGATCAATAAGGGCCGCAAAACCACTGCAGGAGGGCCAATCGCAACAGAAACCCACCGAGGACATAACACACGGTCCCACGATGAAGAAACACACTGACGCCCATCATCAAACAGCTCCCAGATAAGAAACAGCCAAAGCCATGATGAACAGGCTCTAGTGCACGTATCAAAAACAGGTCTGTCTACTCTACAGAGGGAATATTAATGTGTGAGTCAATGTCTGCACTTCATTTGTTGATCCCAAGCCTCAATAAAAATCTCTTCAACATGAATGACCTACATACTTGTCAGACTAATGGGGAACGATGTGCTGATTTTTATCAAAATCAATGAATGATCTCTAAGTGCTTTTCCGAACACTCTAAAGTCGTCAACCCACTGAGTGTGAGGGACTGAATATTAAATATTAAAGGAACATTCTAGATCCCGGAACAGTTTTCAACATGACAGTCACAAAAAAGACCTTCTCAACGCGTTCGGTAATTCCCAACATGGCCACAGTAAGTTGACTAAAAACCTTCAGTTACTTCACCTTCTAACTTTAGTAGTATTTGAAAAAATCTGAGCCTTATCGATGAAACTACTTCCTCTTTTCTGCTGACAAGCTTACAAACGCTGTATTTCTTTATATAAAAAAAAACAAGCACAGCATAAAATACTAAAATTACTTTAAATACAAATCAGCACATACACGTTGACAAACACTGTGGAAGCGCAACTCGTCATGTCCTCATCAAAAGTCCTGTTCAAATGGCAAAACATGGTGTAGAAAGAAATTGTCCCATAAACTTCATTTTACGAGTTTTAAAATATCATGATATACATGTTCTACAGCTTTGGGAACCTGTTCACTGAGAGAGAAATTAGTTCTGTTTTTACTCCGCAGAATTCTACACGGTGTTCTTGTAATGGGCTTCGTGGGTGTTGACCTCGAGCTTGTTTTGACAACGAGTTATGAGGGGACTCACCGTCGTGGGGGTCACCCCCGGCATGCGAATATCCAGGGAAAAATTGCCCGATTTCGACAGAACCATGGGTGGCCTGATTCTGGCACTGCAGTCATTTGGGTCCAAATAAGCACTCTCCTCGTACCTATCCCACGGGACACACAGTGAGTAACGACACTGTTAGTAGAAAGCAGGGTTGAGCTCACGTTCATTTCAAACTAAATTCTGATTCCAAATGTTCCTCTTCGCATTGAAGAGAAACATTGATGGAATTCGACAAGACAACCTTTAATAAATGGCAACAATGTGTGGAACATCAGATTATAAGCGATCTTCTAATACAATAAACCATAAAGAATTGACAGAAAACCTACAGACAATTGCAGTGCATTCCTGAAAATATCCCATAAGTTATATTAAGAAGAATACAACATTTGAGAATATAAAATTGCTTATAGGCCACATATTTGGCTGAATTGACTGATAATGATCTACAGAATATTTGTTGGGGTCACCATATCTATTTATACTATAGCCACCTCCTTCCCATGTTACCAGCTTTGTCGTCATGCAGTCATACAAACAGATCTGGATTCCTGCATCTTGTACAGGTGGTGTGTCTGAATTTGACCACTGAGTTGTAGAAGCATGCTTACTAGTGGTGTATTTAAGTTTTAAAATGCAACTGAAGTGTGTCATTTCCACAATGACTTTCATGTAACTGCAGGATTATTTCCCATCAGTGTGAAACTGGCTCAGATTAAGACGCGGTATCTGTAGCTTGTTCCTACTTGAGGCTAATTGCTGTCAACATGTTTTAAATGCTAAATATTAGCATAATAGGGTTTTAAACACACAGGACAATGGCCAAGAAAAGTACATCCACGGTAGTAAAAACACGACTTCAAAAAGCATATTTTCTTAACACAATTAACTACAAAAACATTAATTTAAAATGTCATTAGACGGATCAAATCAAGTACACGTCCCACATTAATTTAAACTGAAAACTTGTAATAAAGAAACAGAAAAAGTGAAGAGGTTTAGAGGTCCACAACTGACCTCTGGAATAAACTCACACCGGAGAATCTACTGTTTACTCTACAGAGCTGTTTCGACCACATTTCAAAACTACAACAAAAAGCATCACAGTGCGTTTCCTGACCTTTTAAACCTGTGCAGGGGGTCCGTGGCGCCGTCCTGGCTGTGACTTTGGCACGCAAGAGCCAATACCACCACGCCGCAAACAAGGAGTCCCATCTCTGGCAAGCACTTGCTGCTACTGCTGCCTGCTTCTAGCCTGGCTCACTGGAGGAGACTGGGAGCCAAGCGCAGCGTCACTGGGTTGCTGTTTCTGCAGAGCCTCACTGACGCCGAGCGAGAGAGAGAGAGAGAGAGAGAGAGAGAGAAAAGGAGAGAACGAGGAAGAAGCCAAACAATCAGCAGCAGGTCCTGGATCAGGGTTAAGTCCGCCGGGATGCTTCCTTTTTTTGGCTGTTCGCACGCCGTGGTCCAGCGTGGGCGTAGTGGGAGGGTGTGCGCACTGCTCCTGTTCTCCCGGGCTCCATGCGATGAGACTCCCCTGGGGCTAGGTGCTCCTTTGTTTATTCTCCGCCTCTCCTGGTGATCTGAGCACACAGAGGCGGGGCTATGCTCCCAGTGTTCCCTCCCCCTCTCCGCCCCTCTCTTTCTCCTGGTCTCCCGTCACAAGTGACCGTGGCTCGGGTGCTGCTCAACGCTCCCCTTGGCGGCAAGGTTGCGCGGCGAAGACAGGGCGAGGAGACGTGAGCCCGATGTCCGGATCTTCTGTCGGAGGGAATGGAGGAATTGAAAGGTGGAGTGGATCAGAGGACGGAGAGGGAGGAAGGGGGGCTCTAACTCCTTTAACGTGCCGGACGGCACCTCGCTCAGGCTAGGGAGGGCACAGCGTACGTCTTCACTCACAACCTGGAAAAACAGAAGCAGGCACACTCAGGAAAAAGAAGAGTGTGTGTGTGTGTGTGTGGGAGGTGACTAAATGACTAACAGGGGACTGTCTGTGCCTGCCCGCCTGCTAAACTTCCCTCTGAGGTGAAGCTGAGACGGGTTCGGTAACAGAGTGAGTCTTTAGGGACAGCAGAACCCCTCCTCTCACATGATTGGGCAGGGAGTGAATTGAGGCGGAACATACAGAGTGGTGGGTGGGGTCAATCTTACACTCCCTCTATCGATGTCTTCCTGTGTCATTAAATATAGACGGCTGAGTAGAGTGCCATAACTGGGCTGAACTGAACTATGCGTTCCTGAGCAGCTACTGTTGACTTTGTTCCGGGGGGGGCTGGTTCAGAACAGATGACAGCCGAGAGGGGGAGGCAGGGGGAGGCGTACAGGGTGAGAGGGGAGAGATGAGTAAAGCTGCAGTAATCCAATCAGAGGTTTCCCCAGCAAAGAGGATTCACACACTTTTTAACGAGACCCAGTTGGTCGTCAGCAAACAGCACGAAAAAAAAAAAAAACGTCAAGAGAAATCTGTGTTATACTAAAATAATGCACCACAGTACAATATTATACTATAAAATTATGTAATACAATACAGTACAGCACAATATTGCACAATAATAGCATGCTATACCGCAATAACAAAACATAAAATACTACAGCAAAGTATTACACTATGACAGTCTGTTACACAACATGCAATATAGTGCTATATTATACTTACTATTATATAAACAAAACCTATATTTTACTATGATATACTAAACTACAGAATACTATACTACAATATAATGCTACTATTGCATAGAATATTGCAATATAATACACTACAATATAGAATACTGTGCTATAAATAATTACACATTAGAATACTGAAATGTACTATAATATTAACGGTATATACCACACAATGGAAAAATATAATAATCTATACTACATGTGATTACACTATAGAATACTATAGTAGAGAATACCATAGTATAATATGCTACACTATAAAACAATATTATAATGTACCACCCTACGTAATATACACTGATACATGCTAATACACGATATAGTGGCTCCAGGTTACGCTCCAGGTGACAAACCAGATCCTAGAGGTTTCGCTCCCTCACTTAACCCAGACGTGTGCGGACCTGCTACCAGGAGACCCCCGGGAACAATTAGGGTCCGGCTCAGGGACTCAATCTAGTAACGTTCAGGTGACAGCTCTGACGCTATAACTCCCGGGAACAATTAGGGTCCGGCTCAGGGACTCAATCTAGTAACGTTCAGGTGACAGCTCTGACGCTATAACCCCCAGGAACAATTAGGGTACGGCTCAGGGACTCAATCTAGTAACGTTCAGGTGACAGCTCTGACGCTATAACCCCATGCTTCCTGCACCACTTTTTTACGGGCACAGTAACTAATCATTTGTAAAGCGTAACGTGCGTCGTGCAATATTGATCAGAGCTGATTGATCCTTTGAGATCAATGGCACCCAATGGTCTGTGAGAGAATAAAATACAAAACACCATCAGCTCAGGTATTCTGAGGACGAAGCAAATTTAATCATTATAACGTTCCATGTTGTTCTGTTGAATAATCTCTGTACATTATTACAGTACTTATGATTACGTACCTAATGCCATTGAGGTTAAATAAACACCAAACAAAGTTAGTCTCAGTGGTAAAACTGTGCCTTGTATCCTGACTGTATTTTTATTTTAATTATAATGATAAGCTATTACAACACAATTTGGTTTAAATTGCTTTAAAGCGTAGCTCTAACGTACCCGTGTAAGCATTTATCTACCTCCTGGTTAAGTAGAAAATGCTCAACTGTTGTACTGTCTTGTATTATTCATCAAATAAGTACAGTGCCTTGCGAAAGTATTTGGCCCCCTTGAACATTTTGACCTTTTGCCACATTTCAGGCTTCAAACATAAAGATATAAAACAGTAATTTTTTGTGAAGAAGCAACAACAAGTGGGACACAATCATGAAGTGGAAGGAAATTTTTGGGATATTTCAAACTGTTTTAACAAATAAAAAACTGACAAATTGGGCAAGCAAAATTATTCAGCCCCCTTTACTTTCAGTGCAGCAAACTCTCTCCAAAGGTTCAGTGAGGATCTCTGAATGATCCAATGTTTACCTAAATGACTAATGATGATAAATAGAATCCACCTGTGTGTAATCAAGTCTCCATATAAATGCACCTGCTCTGTGATAGTCTCAGAGGTCCGTTGAAAGCACAGAGAGCATCATGAAGAACAAGGAACACACCAGGCAGGTCCAAGATACTGTTGTGGAGAAGTTCAAAGCCGGATTTGGATACAGAAAGATTTCCCAAGCTTTAAACATCCCAAGGAGCACTGTGCAAGCAATAATATTGAAATGAAAGAAGTATCAGACCACAGCAAATCTACCAAGACCCAGCTGTCCCTCTAAACTTTCAGCTCATACAAGGAGAAGACTGATAAGAGATGCAGCCAAGAGGCCCATGATCACTCTGGATGAACTGCAGAGATCTACAGCTGAGGTGGGAGAGTCTGTCCATGGGACAACAATCAGTCATATACTGCACAAATCTGGCCTTTATGGATGAGTGGCAAGAAGAAAGCCATTTCTGAAAGATATCCATAAAAAGTGTTGTTTAAAGTTTGCCACAAGCCAACTGGGAGACACACCAACCATGTGGAAGAAGGTGCTCTGGTCAGATGAAACCAAAATCCATATTTTTGGCAACAATGCAAAACGTTATGTTTGGCGTAAAAGCAACACAGCTCATCACCCTGAACACACCATCCCCACTGTCAAACATGGTGGTGGCAGCATCATGGTTTGGGCCTGCTTTTCTTCAGCAGGGACAGGGAAGATTGCTAAAATTGATGGGAAGATGGATGGAGCCAAATACAGGACCATTCTAGAAGAAAACTTGATGGAGTCTGCAAAAGACCTGAGACTGGGACGGAGATTTGTCTTCCAACAAGACAATGATCCAAAACATAAAGCAAAATCTACAATGGAATGGTTCACAAATAAACATATTCAGGTGTTAGAAAGGCCAAATCAAAGTCCAGACCTGAATCCAATCGAGAATATGTGGAAAGAACTGAAAACTGCTGTTCACAAACGCTCTCCATTCAACCTCACTGAACTCGAGCTGTTTTGCAAGGAGGAATGGGCAAAAATGTCAGTCTCTCGATGTGCAAAATTGATAGAGACATACCCCAAGCGACTTACAGCTGTAATTGCAGCAAAAGGTGGCGCTACAAAGTATTAACTTATATTTTGCACGCCTAGTTTTTCAGTTTTTTATTTGTTAAAAAAGTTTGGAATATCCAATAAATTTCGTTCCACTTCATGATTGTGTCTCACTTGTTGTTGATTCTTCACAAAAAACTACAGTTTCATATCTTTATGTTTGAAGCCTGAAATGTCGAAAGGTCGAGAAGTTCAAGGGGGCCGAATACTTTCACAAGGCACTGTAAATTAAAGATTCTCTTTGATTATAATTTTTATAAAGTAGTCAAAATTACTAATCTGGCCTACGGATAACAAAATATAATTTTTAAAGCCGTTAAAATAATTTTGCATTGTCAATAAGCCAAGGTAGGCTCAGTTTCCAGACATTTTAATAAAATCTATTTTACCAGTTAAAAACATATTCTTATAGCTTCTCCGAATTGAACGGACCTCCAGCACAAGGCAGCGCAAAACGACATATCGCTACCCGGTGTTTGGGACAGACAAATGGAATTATCTACCTTGCCACATCGCTCTACACCAACTCCTTGTGTGAACGTAATCATCCTGTGCATGACTAAAGGCTTCCGTGTTGGATGAGCACCGCAACAAGAATCAGCAGCTGAGCAACATGTGGTTGGATGAACCAGGTGAGCGCCCTTCACCTGTCACAAAAATTGGACCTAATCTTATTTCATTTTGATCGTCACGAGCATTTAGTAATTTACGTCTTAAAGGATCAATAATGTAAATTACACTTCATAGGAAATGTCTATAGCGTCAGTCATAACATCTATAATGTCAGTAAGACATAAATTTACACATTAGCAAACAGTGAACTGTTGAGTCAACTGAATAATATTTTGACCGTAATCCAGTGGCACCGGACATGCCCTGTCAAGCCTGCTAACGTCAAAGCCGCAGGGCAGCACATGCTGTGAGTGCCAACTAACACAGTGACCATGACACATTGAAGGAGCTCGGCAACTTTAACACACTGTTCCTGCACATCAGCCAGCAGGCGTAATCCCTCCCTATCCACCCACTGTAGCTTTACAGGCAGATACAAAACTTCCAGAACATAATGAATTAAAGTTCCAGGGAGAATGAGACGGCTGATTTGTTCTATTCCAGCTATTACAGTTACAGCGTTATAATCTATAGAGATAAAATTCATTTTGGTAATTTTACCAGACGCTCTTACCCTGTGTGATTTACAAGAGCAATTACGATTAAGTGCCTTGCTCAAGGGCACAGTGTGTGATAATGGATTGTAATTACCTTTTGCTTTATTGTCCCACACTACTCAGTAGGATATCTACTGTAGAATATATAACCTATATGCAGGGTCGGACTGGCCTTCCAGAGAGTCGGGTTTCCCAAACGGCCACTCAAATGAACAGCCGCCATGGCTTGATAAGTGTACTTGTCAGTCAATGTCAAAATTTGCATAGTCCTGCTAGTTTCGCCTTAAGTGTCTAGCATGATATATTCGTGCTGGCATCAGAACAGTTTGTTTAATTTTACAGATTGGCGATTGGTCAATGTGTGCTTGTCTCCCGGATTCGGGCATTTCAGTGGAGAGAATCAGTGCAGAGATTTTACAGTTGAGTTGTGTGAAACAGAGGTGCACTGAGCTCTTCCTACTTTCTTATTTTTACTTCTCGAAAGAAATGGAGATGAAGAGAAAAGGGTGGCATGGAAAAATAAGACAGAAGAAACAACGAGCACTCCAAGGAAATGCTGCCAAATGTAAAACAAGGAATAATAATAATAATAATAATAACACACGTTTAGTTAGATGCCTCCACCTATTAAAGTTAAGTGACATATTACTTCAGCAGCCCTGAGAGGAAGTACCATACCCTACGTCAGGTGCAAGAAGCAGGCTTCTCCACGTTTTAGAAAATTCTAATATCCAAACAATATTGCTTTTATTTAAAAACATTTGTACATTTGGTAGTTCTTACTGTTAGCAAAATAAGATTAGGTTTATAATCTGGAACAGAAGACTGGCAGTAGCTTGTAAATATATATTATTTTATATATATTATATATATATATAATTTCAACAATGAGGTTGATTCAGGAAAAAATTGACAGTGGTGTCATTTTTTCCCAGAGCTGTATGCACAACATGGCTTTCAATAATAAATGTAACGTCTTTACTTTTCTGTTGTGCATTTGAAATCAGCTACAGGTGATGCTGGGAAATAAGGAGACAGAAAGAGATGGAGGC
>JACXGM010004876.1:18681-36848 GCA_016801145.1 Umbra pygmaea
AGGGCAGAGACTGACAGGTGGTGGGAGGGACCAGGGCAGAGACTGACAGGTGGTGGGAGGGACCAGGGCAGAGACTGACAGGTGGTGGGAGGGACCAGGGCAGAGACTGACAGGTGGTGGGAGGGACCAGGGCAGAGACTGACAGGTGGTGGGAGGGACCAGGGCAGAGACTGACAGGTGCACAACACAAGTTAACAGGGTTATTATATGCAAATTAGTTGATTCAACTGATTTTTATATAATATATTATTAGATTATATTTATTGCTTTGATTACTGTTAACTGATTATTGTCCGTTTAAGAGCCGTTGAGAGACGGCATTCAGGAGTTTCCACTTAAGTCTTTTATGTTGGTTTATTATTATAAACAGGGCTGAAATGCAAAAAAGACAACAGACTCTTGGTCATTTCTGTTAACGTTCAGGTAAATAAACGAACAGATGAATACATATCAATAATCTATGATCCTGTGATATTCCTCCCCTCACCAGCCTCCACCGGCGCCGTCCTACTTCACAGAGCTTCTGACGGTAGCAAAAGGAGACTGAAGAAGACCAGATCTCAAACAGAGACCTCAGGGCCCGATGAATATGGAGCAGGGATTACCAGCTCATATCTCACATCCGTCAAGGTGTTGGACAGATAAGCGTAAGGAACAGAAGCTTGATTCTTCTTCCCCGGCAGCCTGGGCAGGCATATTGAAATACAGAGCGATGACAGATTGCCTTCCAGAGAGAAGGTGTGACAAATAGAGGACAAACTCTACACATGGGGGGCGCTAAAGGTTTGATAAAACACTTGCAGAATATGTAGGTTCAATAAATGCTATGCAATAAAATTATTAATGCTACGTTTCTATGGCTCACTTACAGTATGAAATGTAATGTAAAGTTATTCTGAATGCTCTATCAGACTCTTATTTTTCATTTAAGATTACATTCTATTGACTGGCACGATTCCATTAAGTAATAATAATTTGTGCATTCAGACAAAATGTATCCTTCATTTTGCATTAAATGTGTTTGGCTTTTAAACGCGTCATTGCATTTAGGGATTATCCAGCAAAGCTACCATGGTATTACGATTGTGAATAGGCAACATTGTCCAATGGCAACAATATCCTGCATGGGTTTTCCCTCCTTATAGCAGGAATGTTATGAAAACAAGGTAAGAGCCAAGCAATCTGTCTCCCTTAAATCCATGACTCACAACCAGGCATGACATGGACTACATACGCTGTCTGTCATGTACTGAGAATGTCAGTCTGTTGTATGCTGAAGAGGCAATTTCTTGAAAATATATTTATTTCAGTCACCATATGCAATAGGGTAACAGTCTAAACTGTATAGAATATTGACCATATTCACTGTATTGTACTATATCGTGTACCCTAAAAAGAAATGTTTACTTCAGTAAAATACTGAAGGGAAATAATGAAATACAGATTTAAACTGATCATCATCATGTTAACCATTTCCAAACGCATGTTTCTAATTGAACAACCTTCACCTGTCATTTTCCCAAGACAACAGGTGCCTGCGTCAGCACAATGGAAGAACACACAGGGCCATTCAGGTCTACAATCACAACATCATTTCCTATTGATCCACAAGCTCTTTCCCTCTCATTGTCAGACCCCTGGAAACTGCAAACATCAATCAGCCAGTCCATTGAGTCTGCCCGGGCCGCCGCCAGTCTGAACGAGCTCCCTGGTTGTGCTTCACAAACCTACATTAAACAACAAGCTCGCAGCAATCATGGCCAGACCACAATCAACTCATTTGCTGCCCCATGTCCCCACATCTCCCACGGCCCCGCCCTGTGTCTTCCCTGCATCTAGGTTAGGCAAACAATATAAAAACGTCCAGGCCTGTCCTCCCCCGTGAGGTAAAACACCTCCCTCTGGTTCAATGTCACATTCAAGTAGGTTGCTCCTGCAACAAAGAGCCTGGCACTATGACACAAAACAGCTCTCAGGAGTCTTACTGTGTGGAAAATCATTTAAAAATGCTCCTGGCGCCCAGGCTAACTCTCTCGGTTGGCGCCTTGCTCCATTTGGGGTGCTAAGCTGCTTACCTGGTTGTCACTTTGTCTTGCGGAGCCCGAGTCGGATGGTTAAAAAGGCCTGCGGACGAAAGAAACACAGAGTTTGAATCTTCAAATGCCTAGTTTGATCTGCCAGCGGGGGGGGGAGGCGGAGCTCCAGCTCTGGTTTTATGACTTAATACAGGCTATATGGTTTTAGAGGTGGACAATATTTACACTTAACGGTCTAGTATTTTATTTTTTTCACAGTAGGCTCAAATAGGGTATTTATTCTGTCAGTGTCAACTGTCTCTGTAAATTAAATATCCAAATCCTTGTATGATAGGATACTCATGCATGAGAGACGGACGGGAGATAGAGAAGAGAATGCCGGCTGATTAACATAATAATGAATTCTCACTAAAGCTCAGTCTAATTTGAAATCGAGGCGTCCATTGTGGCAAATCTCTTCTGGATGGCTACTGAATGCATTTCATAGCTCTGGGGGTTGAAGAACTGTTTCACATTTACACAGACCAATATATGCGCTAAACTTGACCAAAGGAACAATGCATGACTTCAATCCTAATAAAGATTTTTACGAAGAATAATATATAATACATAAAGGCCTGGGTTTCCATTGAAAGAACGATTTAGAACTGAACGATTAACCTTATGTTAGTCAAAAGCACAAAATAATTAATCAGGCTAAAATTCTAAATTTACCTAGCTAAAAATTATTTTGCCAATTTTTCACAAAAAGAGCTGATCTTATTGGTCAAAAGATCAATAGCGGGGGAAAATACTATTCGGAAATGCCTTAGTGACCGTGTATTATTCTAATATTCAGTCAAACTGTCAGGTTTACATCTGCTGAGCATTTAGCTTTCACAGACAGCAATTCAAAATGTTTCGATTACATAGAACAATATAATTCCAGAACAATATCATTCCAGAACAATATCATTCCAGAACAATATCATTCCAGAACAATATCATTCCAGAACAATATCATTCCAGAACAAGGGAGGGCAAACTAAATCCTGCCGCAGGTTCAAGAAAAATGGGTTTCAAAAAACAATTCAGGCCACTCTTGAAGTAGATTGAAGCAAATTCTTTTGGACAGATACGACTAACAATAAATAGAAACGCTGGGCATCTTTTGTATTTCATCAATGTCTTCACAAAATCTGTACTGAGGATTTTAAATGACCTTTTAAAGGGAATATCATGGAAGGGACTTCAGTTAAACCAATTATGAAGCAAAAACAAGCTGTATCACAAATTCCTCACTTCCAGAAAGATAGACTTCTTCTCCGACATTTAGAGGAAAACAACAACAAGCATCCAGGCCTTAGCCAATAACGTAGGAGTCATGTTCTCCATGGACAACTTGAGTAGGACCTTCAAGCATGTTAAACATTGCAAGGCTGCTGTTCCTTATATTTAAAATGTTTCCATCCAAGTCGGTTGTACCCATCACCTCTGTCAGATGTACCAGCCTGGACCAGATGCAGGTTGCTTAGCAACCCAACAGAGCCACAGAACACATCACGCCATGGCATATACCAATGCCCGAAAACCACCTGGACATAAGGACACCAAAGGAAGAATGCTGTTTATTGACTTCAGCTCGACATTGAACAACATCATGCCCTTACATCTCGTTGTAAAGCTGGGAGAACGTGGATTAGCTTCTCAAAGCTGGAACCTTGACGGACCGACCCAACATGATGAGGGTAGCAAACATCACCACCATAACCATACTATAATCTTTGCTTCCAGGTGAAAGCAGGGGGGGTGCATTTCAACCAGGGTGATTTCTGCATTTTTTTTGCCATCTTCATTTGCCCGGAAGGTCGTGTGCTGTGATTGGTCAGAAGGCCATGCGGCTCTCTTTGTCTGTGAAGAAGGCGGGTCATACATTACAGAACTTAACCCGCACATAATGTCAAGGATACATATATCCCGGCACCCCCACTCTTTCTCATACTCAGAAAAGATGCACATACTTAGATGCAAGAGCAATTACAATCTCTGTGCTCTGAAGTTGCAGCTAGCTTCTGGATTCTGGTTGTGATTCTCCACGAGCAATCACTAGTTGCTAACAGTGGGTGTTCCACAAAACACAGCAGGAAGTGAGTAAGAAATCTGAGGTACACTGGACAACAGGCGAGCACAAGCAATTCAATCGGTGTGGTTTGAACTTGCCTTAAGGCGAGCACAGCCCCTAACATAGGTTTCAAAACCTACCACATATATCATGTGCACAACAACAGTGACCAATGAAACTTCAAATACGTAAACAGCATCTTCTGTATCCATATTGCATGAATATATTAACATATTTCTCTTAGAATTTCAACTTTTTAAAAGTACAGTTTCAAATGATTTTCGATCATGGCAGGGCTGTCCTGGTGTTCGGGGAAGGTTTTGATCTGGCAATGTTGTTTTTTTACTGGTAACTTGTTCCATGATGAAGAGTACCCTAATTGCATTTGAATTGCTTAATTAATTTCACTGAGTGGGAATTTTACCAGATTAAGAGTTTATTTCTCATTTTTTGCGTGATAAACAAAATGATGTAAAACAATAAATGTATTATGATGTATTTTATGGTTAATATGTACGATTGAGCACAGGGTTAGGAAATGTTACAACGCTATAAAGTCAAAGGCTGCACATTAATAATGATTAGACCACATAGACCAACGGCCCTTCTTGCCTATGACGTTACCAAACATCACCAACACTTTACATTCCAGATTAATTAAAGACATTAGCGTAGGGTGTTCACTCAGAGTCAGACACACAATTATTGAAGTGGTTCGCTATGCTTTTAATAAGGCAAGTTACCCACTAACTGATGCATTAATTTTTTAAAGTATACACACATTTACATGACGTGTCTCTGATGCAGTACAGTAAATGTCAATTTAACTCCAACTAGCTAACGTCATTATTGCAATGAAGATTATTGCAACCATGACGACTGTAGTTATGTCACAATGAATCACATTATGTGCAACGTAACTTGTCTAACCACAGAGATGGTGGACAATAATTAGGTTGCTGTATTATTATTTGGACTCGTGGGATTTCTTTAGTTACACTACCAAGTGAAATAACTCAAGCAAATAAACAATTAACGTGAGTCTAAGAAAATAAAGATGCGTCTTAGATGGACAGATGACTATATAGATTAGTCACATTAGTTACGGTTTTAAATGACTATTTAACTTTATCTAGTTTAATAGCTACTGTAGCTATTTACGTACTGACGTAATTGGAGCGGAAGTCACAATTCATGTACAACTTTTCCAACCAACGTTATGTGTTTTCCCACATCCGACACACTTTAACAGTTTAATTGTAATCTGTCATGACATGATTCCTAGTTGTACTGACATCTTACCTATAAACTTGAATTCTTTCCCCCGATAAACATATGTTGGTCTTCAGCTTGTCACGTATTTTTCCGACCACACCAGGAGTTCCCGATCAACACTACGGACTAGACTAAAGCAATCGCTGCTATCGATGGGAACTAGTTTAACATCGACTGTTGGGAATGGAAGTGTAGAATCGCGATACGGCACGTATGCAATGTAATAAAATAACTGCAATGACCCTTGTTACTTATTAATTCATCGTTCAGGTGGCTACTTTAATTCATATTCGTAATAAACTTATCCCTGCATATTTTTATATATTTTTGGCGCTTAAGAAATTGATTAGTAGGCCTGCGACTATCAAATGATTTAAACCAAATATCTATTCACATCAGAAGTTTCAGTTTAAAGTAGTTCAATAAACTACATTTTCAACCACAGTATGTTTTGAAGCACATATTGTCTGTGACAGCTAACGACAGAAACTGTATCTTAGCAGACAACTTATCAGACACGGACTAGATGTGTAGAAAAAGGTCTGCAGGATGACAGGACATAAGTTGGAATTCCCGTGTGAACTTCTTATTTATCACTTGGGCTACTGTAGTAACAAAATCATATTGTATATTTTATTAAACTTTATACATTTGATTTTACTTTGATTCTTTTGATCGTCTACCAATACAATACGAAGAAATTAAACACAAAAACATATTTATTTTTCAAAGCAAAAATATTGTCTAATCTTATCTCATTAAGTAAAAGTTGCACAATTAATAGATGTATTAATTGGTTATGTAAATCATATAAATAATGATAAAAAACATGCATTCAATTAAATGTATCTAATGTTTAGGGCTTGCTGCCATTTAGACATTACAATCAATTACAGAGTAGTACATTCTGGTGGTCAGGACTGTCAGTCTGCTAGAAAAACTATCCAGCAGAGAGATAATGTCCATCTGGAAGGTCATATCCCAAAACTAAACATGGGTCCAGATACTTGTTGGGCCAGCGCCGGTCTTTCAGCCGGGGGCCAGACTGGTTCTTACCTGGCAGGTGTTAGTAATACCACTCATCCACTAATGACTGGTCTCTGAATGGACCACCCGGTTTGGCCGTGGTTCCTGGGCCACACTGGGGGGGAGCACAGCGCCCTGGACCTCCCTGGTGATTGCGAGAGGATCATTGGCTGCAGTTTGATATTTGTTAGCCGCCCCTCTCTGGTTCTCTGCTGACATCACTGCTGTTGGTGACCATGTTGCCGCTTGGTGTAAAGACTGTGGTCACAGCCCACCTATTCCTATCTTCATTTATGGACACTAATTGAACACTGATAAACAAAGTGACCTTAATACAATGCGCTGTGTACCTTCAGATCCCCCACCACTATAGCCAGAAGAGAACTGGCCACCAAATTGTGTCTGGCCTCTCTCTAGTTCTTCGTAGATTCCACCTACTAGGGACTGTTTCACAGCCACTGTGCATCACTGGTTGTTGCTTGCTCTTTGGGGTTTTAGGCCGGGTGTCTGTCAAAGTACTTCATGACTGCTGTTGTAAAATGGGCTTTATAAAATAAATGTGATTGATTGATTCTCTGGTGGTTCAGTGATCCAGCAGCGGTGACCGTGACTGTAGTATTTGAGGACTCTATGACTCTAGGTTCATTTTGGTGAATAAATCGCCTCGCAGAGGTAAGGTGCTGGCCCAATGTTTGTGCACTATTGGAGGCATTACGGTGTCCTGATTATGCTGAAGATCCTCAAGCCTGATGACCACCAACAGAGGAAGGAACTAAATTAACATAAAGGGGGTGACCTGTCACATGACCACCCCCCCATTGAAGTTGCCAAGCTCCACTAAAACACACAGTGTTAATAAGGTGATGTCAACTCATCCAAAAGTGACCTCACCTTCAATCACAAAAAAAATTAGGTTCAGGTGTGCAACAAGTGGTTTTGGGAGGCACTGCTGCCTCTGATTTAATTGGCTAGAAATGGTCTTACTGTGTCTTTTGAACCAATGATGTGTTCGCAACGAGGGACATTTCATCTGAAAATTTACTTCAAATGGTTGAACATGTTACACCAAAAATGATACAGTAACCATAACGTTCAGACTTAGTTTAGTTGTGAGCCTTGTTTACTGTCAAACTTGTTTGTTGTCAAGTTTTACTGGAAGGTTTTGGTAATGATGTCCCAAATGGCTAACATTCGAACAACTACCTACAAACATTTGTATTCCGGTTCCAAATTGTATTGGTAACAAGACTCTACAGACAGTCTCTACAGAGACAGCAACAACACAATATTGATCTAAATTAATGACAATCCCTTTAGCTTTTATTTTCAATTTGTACAGAATTTTGGGTTCAGAACATTTTCACAAACTAGTTGTACAGACTGGAGCCTTATTGACTCCCCGCAGCTCTTTCTACTAATTTGTGCAGTGCTCACACAGCAGTTACTTATAAAATGACAATTTATACAATACTGTAAGCAGGGTATACAGATTTGTATCCAAGTATTTGTGCTTGTTAAGAAAATAGCATCAAACTGTAGCATTCATGTGCCTGTATTTGCAAAATGTCTCAGAGTTGATTCAATCTCACTGGTATTTTAAATAATAATGGTGATAATTTATCAAATTTACAGCGCATTCACATTTGACTCATGCTGGGAGATAACTGTAATTAAACGTTCCTAGGTTAACTTTGAGGTTGTGTATGAAAATTTAGAAGACTTTCAACTGTTTAGACTATAAGAAATGTACAGTATCTCTGATGCTAATCTGGCAGCAAGTACAGAACAGCTTAAATCTAACACAATATAAAGACACTCTTATACAGCTCTTTTTATGGAATCTCAAAGTGCTTCAAGAGCAAATATCAAACATCAATAAGTCAAATTTATTTTATAAAGCCCTTTTTACAACAACAGTTGTCACAAAATGCTTTGAAAGATACCGAGCCTAAACACCTGGTCATGACATGTTAACTCACGCTGCGTGCTACAACTAGCTAGTTATCCACACAATAAGAGCAGCTGCTTCAGCATTGCTGTAATACTGTTGGTGTAGGGTTCTAAACGCTGGATCACACACATCACCTGGCGATGGGGGTTCGAGTCGCGGCCCAGCCGACTGTCTGTGCCCTTCCTGTCTGTTTCCTCCTACAAAGCTGTCTCCATTGCGTCTACTTCCTTATGTCGTGTTAATACAAATAATACACAAAAACACCCTTATCCCCCTCTCTGTGCTAAAAAAGCAACAAAGAAAAGCAATTAAAAAAACGAAATAACATAAATCATAAGGGTTCACGGGCAAAGACCTTTCAAACTAAAGCAACTGAAAAAGACAAGCAATTTTGAAAAACAACTACCATGATATTAATGAGGATTTCAGCAGCCAAGGCATTTAAAATGCATAACATTGCTTTTACAGTGTAATTACAGTATGCATGTACTTTATGCTTTACTTTTTTCAAAAAGCCACTCAAAATTTGCTCTGCCACATGGCATACTTATTTATCTACCTTTATAAACACACCAAACTTGTTCACTCTGAATATTTTGAGTATATAGCACAGCAAGTTCAGATAGGCAACCCGAGTGAGATGTGTCAGTCATCATCAGCTGATGTCAGCACACCTTTCCAAAATGTAGTCATGGTAATTACGCTGCGTATTTAAGACGTCATTGCGCTCGTGGGGGTAAGCTCGCTTTCACTTCACTCCACATGTTGGTTCTGTCTGGGTATTTTTGGTTCTGTGTTATTGTGCTTTGCTGGGGGTTTGGTACTGCGCACCAAGCTCATCGATCAAAATAATTGTTATTCATAACTGCTGTTATATGTTGTGAATAGAAGCAATGTATACACACTATCTTACAATGTTGGTGTGGTTGCCCTAAGGTACAGAACCATTCATGTTATGTTCAGGTTATATTCATTACACTTTGATAATCTCAATATGTGTTTTCTGTTTGAACCTGTATTATGTCTTTATTTCAGTTGTACCTTATGCTTTTTATTTGCCAGGTTGCCGTTGCCAATGAGAAAAAGCTCTCAATCTGCCAACCTGGTTATATAAAGGGGAATAAAAAGTAAAAAAAAAAAGTATTTTGGTGTATTGTTCTAATTCTTTATTCTGTACATGTTACAGTAACAATACATTTTCTCTAAAAATAGATTTACTTTAATGCGTCATATTCCTTCTGGTCGGAACAAAATGGGCGATGACAACTCAGGGGGCCTGAAAGGGATCGGGCCCTGGAATTAAAATTATGTTTAATTTATCAAATTGGTGGGATCAGTGCATGTTTTCTTTCATGGAACCCAGAAATTCTGGCTACACCCCTGCTTAGAACATCCTACTGGTCCCAAGAAGCGAGACACAAGATATTACTTTATCAAAACAGAGACGACAAGGCAATCAAATGTTAATGAAACTCAATTGGGCTGGATGCTCCTAAACCTCTGAGCAATAAAGATTCACACTTCCTCATGTGCAAGAATTGAGACTTTGCCAAGTTATCTTTGGACAAAGGCAGTGGACTAGCAATCTTAATCTTTATGTTTTCCCACTCAACCATAAATGAGTTATCAATGTAGTAAACCCTTTCCATGCTGGGAGAAAAGTAATCTTTCTGCTGTATTTCACTGAAATCACTGCTGCCAATGTGAATCCACTCATAGGCCTGTTCTTGTAAATAAATAACATCACCGGTGAGAATGTAGGACAAAAGTAACATGAAAAAATAACACAGCAACATTTGCGTCATCCATAGACTCGATCTCCATCTCCAAATCCCAGTAACATAATACATTGCCAATCAAGAACAATAGCGCCATCTTGTGGCACCCATATTCACTCACACACATTCCACGACATGCAGTGGGGGTTAACAAAAAGAAAAAGAAAGATTATCTGTTAATATTTACAGTATTTAACGATGTAACAACTAGCATGCTTATACAGTGGCAACAAATAGTATGTGAACCTTTTGGAATTACACACAAATTGGTCATAACATTTGATCTGATCTTCAACTCATCAATAGACAAACACATTCTGCTTAAACTAATAATATGCAAATTATTGTAGTTTTTCACTCCCCAAAAATGTTGGCCTATTTCTAAACAGTCTTAATATTTATAAATAGCAAAACCAATACTTACACAATTACCTTTTTATTATTAAAAGCTAAAAACCTATATTGAACCTCAACACCTCATAGTAACAATTTGATTTAAATTTGGAGTAGTTTACTTCAGTTACTGTAGCACGTACAATGAAAATCTAAGAAATCAACATTGAAAATACATTTTTGTGATATATGTTTTGAGTAGATAATTGTGGTTAAAAGTAATTTGAATAGACACGGAAATTATGACTTTCAAAATATTTTGCTCAGTGGCATGACATGGCACCAGAAAAGACTGTAAAGTAAAGCGATTTGAAGTCCAAAATACAATAACAAAAACAAAACAACATGTATTAAAAAATATATATCTACAGAAGTGACATATTGTCCCGGTCTCTCCCTGTGGCAGAGCGTGAGTCAGTGGCTCCTTGTATGTATTTTGTTTCACCCGGACATGTTTTATTACCACATCATCATGGATTGTTGGTCTCTTCATTCATTATCCAAACCCGGACTGCCTTCCCTGCATCATTACACACACCTGGACATGATTACCTAATTACCCACTGCGCGTATAGCCTCTTTGAATATGCATCTGTGGTCGGTTATTGTTGTATGTTGTCTTTGTTAATGGATCAGACTGAATTGCCTTAACATATTGCCGGCTTAGGTAGCTTACCTGTCTTTAGATTTCTACCAGTGTTTGACTTAGACATGTGTGTGTTTCTGCACATTGGTTTTTGTTTCAGTCACTCCTGGTTTTCTGGAGTTGATAATTCACGACTGTTTCATGTGAGACAGCAGTAAAAGATCTCCTTTGCATTATCTATTCCTGCATCTGCGTCATGTCATCCTCACACACACCTACGTGACACATATGAATGAAAGGATTGCACATTGTACACGATTGGATTGGGTATAGAGCCAAAAACAACAACAAACATTTTACTGTCCCAACACGTATGGAAGGCACAGTATATGCCAGTCACAAGATAAATGACCTTGCTATGAAAGATAGAAAGATGAAAGCTTCTCTGGCATTAGTGGTACTCAGCTGCTATGTCAGTGCTGGCTTTGAGTGGTTGCATCGAATTATCTGTTCCCTGTTGAGGCTAGTTTTACAGTCCGCATCCAAAACGGCACCTTATTCCATATATAATTTACTACTACCAATAGATCACACTACGAATAGTACACTACAATGTGCCGTTAGGGATGCACTCTTATTCCAATTTTCTCACCCTTTTAGCACATTTTACCACTGACATCACATTAGTGATCTCGTAGACAGATCTAATTCTACAGTGTCAGTTAAGTTGTTAGCCGTGTTATTCTCAGAATGATAGAGAGAAAATTATAGAGAAAATGGAGAAATACAAATTGCTTCACAATTTTTAATTCATTTTAATGTGGGGGACCTAATAAAACTACTATCAAAGGACCCTAATTTGGGTTAAACACTTTATATAATATAAAAAAACAATCAATAAGTGTTTTTGGCAGAGGAAAATTCATGAAAGCTTTTACTCTTGGAACGGCACCAGGCAGAGGCAGTCGTTACTGTCATGTGAAACAGAATTCAATAACACCTTGCTTTCTACCCACATCCCCCAATCAATGCCAAAGCCACTTGGTGTTTGCTGCTCCCAGCATGCAACAGTAGTGAGCAGAATCCCACTTCCTGCCTGGTTCGGAACATCTTTTGTACTCTCACCTGCCAATCAAAAACCAATTGACATAACCAATAACGTTCTGCTGCACCGATGAATTTTGGCACCACAATGTGGTAAAATTCACACAGAGATGAATTGGGACCAGTGGGGTCTTTGGTCAAATCTAGTGTACTATATAGCGAATAAGGTGTCCATTTGGGAATTAGCCACTAATAGTTGATGGATAATATTTAGCCATGGAGATGAAGATATTAGATAATTTTTACATTCATTCATTTAATTGTTTCATCTATTCTCTGCTGTAGAAAAAGTCAAACTGAAAAAGTGAGTAAATCTGGAAAAACCAATAAAGAATAACAGTACACTCTCAGAAAGGATGTGTTGAAATAACACATTTTTGTGTGTAGTTAGGGACAACCGGATGGTAATTGGTTTAAAAGTAACACAAACATGTGTTGTCCCTAACTAGACACAAAAATGTGTTGTTTTAACGCATCCTTTCTGAGAGTGTAATTTTGTGTTGTCCGGGATGAAAAAAGGGGGGTGAATTGGGGCTTGAATACGGATTGGCCTCACCATTACTGTTACTTCAGTCCATTTGTCCCAATCAGTGTCATTTTGTAAATTGGCAAGACTCCTAATTCATCTAAGTTTTGTGCCAGTATTTTCTGAGATATCACGTGATGAGGCATGCACAACTGAATGGAGTACAATTCAGCCGCTTTTTGATATCATTGACTTAACTGATTATATATAATAAATAAACAATGATAGAACTGACATAATAATACCAGCATAGATAAGTTATTGTTATTTAATGGAAATTCGCTATGTAGTACTCTTTGCTGGCATTAGATGATCTTGGTAGCAATTCTGGCTGACGTGTTTATGAATAATTTCAGGAGGGAAAAAGTATGAAAAAGACTTGTTAGCATTATCTGCAGACACAAGCCAGAGTCAACCAAATATAAGTAAAAATGATATGTACACATAATTGTAATGAAGTAGTGTAGAGAAAAACAACTTGTCAGCAGAAGCCAGCTCTGCTGGTGCCAGCTGGGGTTACTGTCGGACTGAGAAGCAAAGAGAATGTATAGCACCAGGCAATAATTAACAACTTTAAGACTAATTAAACACAAAGTAAACAATTTAGATAGAAATAGGGTCTTAACCAATATGCTTTGGTGATGAAATTTCTGTTGCTTACATTATTAAAATACATTTACCAAAACCAAATTTGCTCTGACTAGTTCTGTGAGGTCTTAGAAACCACTGATGCACATCAAAGGTTTTATATATATATATTTTTGCTTCATTTAATCCAATCACACGGAGCTATTCAGATATTTCTGTACGAATAAGCCATGGCCATATTGCCTTCTAAGACCAAACCCAATCAGGACTTTCCACTACTGAAAACTGAAAACTAACGCTGATATTTCTTAATCTCCCAACCAAACCACAATAAGACATACAAATAAAAATAAAATATACAGAAGTGGTTACAGAAGAGGCCTTACGTTCCAGTAATAGAGACGTGTTGGATGTGGTTTTTCCTCTAAACTGCTGATTCTCATTTAAGTGATTGTGCCACGATTTTCTCTCATGGTACAATTGGAATTGCTTTTTGTGACCAATGCCTAAACTGTTAAATTGCTATGGTTTGATACATGTAACAAAATACGCTTGTTAAAGAGTTGTTTATCGAGCCAAGTTAATCTGTTGTATTTTATTCAAGATTATTTCTAGATTAAGCGAATGTTTTCATGCTTTATTTGTTGTAAAATTCTTATTTAGGTTATATAACGTGCATTGTTGCTTAACTGTGCTAGCGTTTACTTCAATTGATAGCGCATGGTGTTAGATAGTGTCACAGTAAAGTGTGACACCTGTTCCATGGGACCGAGTAATGGACTCATTGTGGGATATGTATGCATTATGCTTATAGTGGGATTTTTATTGTATTTTGTGTTGTTGGAATATGTTCATTATTAAGCCAGTGATTGCACTGTTCTATTATATTATATGTGTGCTGTGTGGAACCTTCCTCTCTTTCACCTGATACTGATTAGGGACTGATTCGGTCTAATTACCTAAACACTTTCAGCTGGTCGATCAGTCCCTATATTAGTCCGGGTTAACGAGAGCAAGGTGCGGATCATTGACTCCTTTTTCATGTGTGTAAAGCCTTCCTCGACTTGTATGTTATTTACAGACTTTCTACAGCGTGTTCTCACCACATACGTACAGCGAGTGCAAGTAGATACTTCATTCATGTCAGAGTTACGCGTATTGTCAGGTTTACTAATTGTCGTGTCTGTGTCACGAGTAAGAGCACAGTGTCAGTAGTCGCCTGAAGTTGTGCTTCTCCATGTATGTTTTGTCCGGTATTCTGCAAGTCGGAAGGAAACAAGTATAATTAAACCTGCAATCATCCACCTGCATTCGGTCAGCCTCTTTCATCTACACCACACAGCATTAAGCGTTAACGTGTACTGTGATGAGGACTGAGCCTCAGCGTGGATTGCCTCCACTCGGTGTCCAGGCTAGGACTTGGAGTTCATATCTGAACAGTGACCTATAAAACAAATAGAAAGCTTAAAGAAAATATCCATTATGTTCACCAGTAAGATATGAACTCTATTTACCTGATCATTTTGTCTTAATTAGGGAGATTCTGAGGCTCCACAGCACCACCTTGTGTTAGCATTCCATAGACTCCCGTTCATTTTAGGGTCACTTTGACAGCGAATAAATTTACATCTGAAGCATTTAAAGACTCTATTTGTCCGTTGTTTATTTCTAAAGAAACACAACAATGTATAAAAGGCTCCATTACATTGTATCTCAAGTTATGGCCCCGTAGCAGACGTTTTTGTAAAAATAGGCTAACGATTGTGTCATAACCATGCAACTTTCTGTCGCACAGTAGAGAAATTACCATATAGTCCAGGAGAAGCTTGCAGGCAATCGGGGGGACGTGGAGGCATACAGTCAAGGGAGAAGCCCATAGAGACTCCATGAAAAGCATCGGAAACAAAATATTTCAGCAACATTTTGATGGATTGGAAATACTTTGGTATGTGGCAAGTGAATTCATGTGAAGTAAGATTCGGAATGATTCAGAATTCTCTTGGAACACCTATCAGAAGAATTATAACTTTCAGACAGGTTGCTCACGTCACATCTACATCCTCAAGCTCAGCTTGAGGCTGCGCAGTTGGCTCGACTAACACCAGAAAAGTGACTTCACTTGGTCTCCGTCGAAGTCAATGGCGTCGCTTGGTCCATTTTATATGGTGTCTATGCCTCTTCATCTCCCAAAAAGCAATTCCTTCCATTCCTCCCGTCCACCGCTGTGTCTGCTGGAGGCATAGGGGGCTTTCTGTTTTCATTACCTTGTACCATTCGTGTGATCCGGGGAGGGAGGCGGCAAATTACTCAACGGCTGCAGCGGTGATCGATTGCGTACCTCCGAGGGTTCATTACAGTCTAGCCTACATGCGCACTGTGCTGTCTGATTTCTTTAGAGGGCCTTCTTGAACAGACTATTAACCAGCACCAGGCCGCTGGCCTCAGATTGCCTCCCTATCGAGGGTCTGTAGAACATGTTCAGATCAACAGGTGGGAGTTTTTACGGTCATTTTCAGTCACTACCTTTTCAGTCATCCACCTGCTTCAAGATGTCACCATTTTACCTCCAACATACCAAAGGGAATGAGCTAAAAAAACGGCAGTGCTCCTATCACAATACACGTGTATTTTTAACGAGCCAAAACAGAAGTATCTGACACAACATTAATAACTTAAAAGCCAATTTATTCGTTACGATTGTGATCAAACTGTAGCTCCTGAAAGAGAGAATAGAACCTCCTCATCCTCTAGGCTTGAGACAATGTTAAAAATATAGGGAATATAATGTATTAATAATAATACCTTTTTTTTAAAGTGTGCTTTCACTTTATAATGTCAGCTTTGATATCTTGGAAATGAATTAGCTTCCCTATTGTGTTAGCGAAGGGAGTAAATGTATCTGTGTGAGTACAGATGCCCCAGAAGCTTCAAAGGCAAAGATGAAACTCAGAAGCCTTGGAGCTGTAACCTTTTTCATTTTCTGTATTCCTCAGTTGCGTCGCCACAGCAGGGCTGCAGCCAATCGGATTCCAGAACAGCGAAAGCTTGCGTGAGAGACATTTGACATGAGTATTTCAATCAAGTAGCAAAATAATTGGCAATCTCAGGGTCTGGATAAGGTTGATTACAGGTTTGGAGATATCTGGCTGTTGTCATCAATCAATCATGCATTATGGATATGCAGCATCGGCAAGAGATTCCAGTTTAAACATTTATTACCAGCTGCCACGGGCCAGATGACAAACAATTGAAAAGTGAAATTGGGTTGAATGAATATTAAATGTCTACGCGCGATGCGTGTTAATAAGCGGGCTCAGACGGGTTGCTCTTATTAACATTATGTAATTCAAGTGTTTAAAAATGATTTTTCAATCTTACGTAGGCCTATCACAATTGGTTTTTGAGCATGACATGTGAAGGGTGTTTTTCTTGCAGCCAAAACATTTAGCATTGTACCTAAAGTCCTATATGTTGTAATGTCACAATTAGTTGCTTTCCTTCCAGTAACATGTATTGAAGTTTGTAAAACATTTCTGTGTTGGAATGTTGTGGGTGAACCTAAATAAGTGAATGGTGTGGAAGAATACAGTATTGATTAATAAAATGTGTAGACCGACTGCTCAATGAGGAAATAGCCTGTCTATTTGAGGTACAGGTTTGAAGTGAGCTTTTTATGGTTTATTTTTCTGTATGTCTTGCTTTAGCCTATAATGCAAATTTAAGTTGAGTCAACTAAATTACGTAGGTATATTTTCAATAGAAAGCTACTGAAAGAGCTGATCACGCTGTTTTAAAAATGTACAGAAGTCAGCATCTTGGATCTTTCAAGAGATGGTACAGTGGTTTTTGCAAGTTCACACTTTTTCTTAACAAATGCATCCATTCTACGGATGAGGATAAATACAAAATTGGAAGTTTTAAGTAGATTTAGCCAGGAATAAATTTCAAATAAATGGATCTCGACATCTCAAATCAAATTAATGTATTTGTACGTGCTTCACGGATACCATGTCACATCACTCTCGAGCGACTCCTTGTGGGCAGGTCGGGCATCTCTGAATTCAATCACGGTTATGTAGTTGGAGAATGTGTAACCTCCCACATATGTACTGACTACTATACTGTATGTACAGGCTACTGTGTTTTGCAAATGACACCATCCTATACACATCCGGCCCTACATTGGACTCCGTGTAAACTATCCTTCAAAAGAGCTTTGATGCCATTCAACACATGTTCTGTGAACTTCAGCTGTTCCTAAATTCCGGCAAAACCTTTCTGCAACAAGGCTTCCTTCCTCCACGCTGCCAAACACACTCTGGAAAAAATGTCAATCCTACCAATCCTAGAGTTCGGTGATGTTATTTATAGAACTGCCACCCTTCTGAAAAAGTTTAACGTATTCTATCACAGCGCCATCCGATTTTTACCAATGCCCCGTTTAACACCCACCACTGTGAGCAATGCAGGAGTGGGCTGGTCCTCACTACACACTTGACGCCTGTCCCACTGGTATCACCTCATATATAAGTCAATTCTACACATATCCCCTCTGTACCTAAACTCTCCTCCCACCATTGCCTACCCACCTGTAACCTGCGCTCAAGCAGGTACATCTCCCTAGTCACCCCTAAAGCCCATACATCCTTTGGCCAAAACTCCTTCCAGGTCACAGCAGCATACGACAGGAATTAACTCTAATAGACTCTAAAACTCGTGAGCACCATCTCCTTCACCTCCTTTAAATCAAGATGATCAGGGCTGCTGTCTGATTATTGCACATGCTGACCCCCCCCCACAAGC
>JACXGM010004877.1:0-15913 GCA_016801145.1 Umbra pygmaea
GTACACACCGCAGTACACACCGCAGTACACACCGCAGTACACACCGCAGTACACACCGCAGTACCATCTTTTATTACATTCTTCACTATAGCATGAAATTATGTAATTGTTAGAGCATTGGGCCTATACCCAAAAGGTCACTCATTTCAATTCCTTGAATTTCTGTCTGGTGCCGTTGAGCCTGTCAGTAAAACGTATTTCCCCTGTAAGATACTGGTCAACTGTGTCTGATCAACTCCTCAAGATGAATCATTGAAATGTAACTCTTCCACAGAGCGATAGTCTTCACTTTGCAACTGAGCTACTTGGCCTTTTTTCTAATTAACACGTCTGCTAAAGACATGTGCAATGATATCAGTGTAAGTTTGTCACCTACATAATACAAAAACCTAATTAAATGTGGCCTGTACTGAATATTGTTCTAGTGTGTTAGTCTGGAACACATACAGTACAGATCTGTGTTTTCTTTTTTAATTTGACGTGGCAGGGCAGCATAGTGGGTAATTGGGCTAGTAAAGAAAAGGCCATTGGTTCCAATCCCAAATCTGATGTGATTTGTGAAAAAAAACTGTTCTGCCAGTTTGCTGTAATTATTCCCAGGATGTTACAAATAAGTATATCCCTTTGCATATTTACCTGGTAAAACAATGGTTCTGTATTTGGAGATTCATGGCTAACCCCTTCCCTGAAAAGAAAAAAAATACACTGCTCAAAAATAATAAGGGAATATGTTATCATCACAGTATAACATCAAGTCAATTACACCACATTCCAAATTATTATGAAAATTATATTTTACACTGATTGTCCTAAATCGTTGATGCAAATGACAGTTGGTATAATTTTCACGTCACAAACTATTAGGGTATAAGTTGAATTTCATTGAGCAATCCACCCAATAAAAGAAATTTTTCAAAAATAAAAAACTCAAAATGCACTGTTCCAAATTATTATTCACAACAGAGTTTCAAAACATTTTATATGTTGTTAACAACTGAAAATGGTAATTTGTTGAATTTGCAGCATTAGGAGGTGATATTTACTGAAATCAAAAGCTATTTCAATCAAACACATCTTAAAAGGGCAAGTTACATGTTAACATAATGTAGGACCCCTTCTTTGATATCACCTTCACAATTCTTGCATCCATTGAACTTGTGAGTTTATGGAGAGTTTCTGCTTCAATTTTTTTGCAGGATGTCAGAATAGCCTTCCAGAGCTGATGTTTTGATGCAAAGTGCCTCCCACCCTCATAGACCTTTTGCTTGAGGATGCTCCAAAGGTTCTCAATAGGGTTGAGGTCAGGGGAGGATGGGGGCCACACCATGAGTTTCTCTCCTTTTATGCCCATAGCAGCCAATGACACAGAGATATTCTTTGCATCATGAGATGGTGCAGTGTCATGCATGAAGATGGTTTTTCTACAGAAGGTATTGTTTTGCTTTTTGTAGCATGGAAAAAAGTGGTCAGTCAGAAACTATATATACTTTACAAGCTCTCTCCCCATGATTCCTGACCAAAACATGACTCTGCCACCTCCTTGCTGATGTCGCAGCCTTATTGGGACATGGTGGCCATCCATCAACTATCCAGTACTCCATCCATCTGGATCATCCATGGTTGCACTGCACTCATCAGTAAACAAGACTGTTTGGAAATTAGACTTTGTGTATTTCTGGGCCCACTGCAACTGTTTCTACTTGTGAGCATTGGTTAGGGGTGGCTAAGCCTCAACTGCAAGCCTCTGGAGGGTCCTACACCTTGAGGTTTGTGAGACTCCAGAGGCACCAGCAGCTTCAAATACCTGTTTGCTGCTTTGTAATTGCATTATAGCAGCTACTCTCTTAATCCAATGAATTTGTCTGGCAGTAACCTTCCTCATTATGCCTTTATCTGCCCACCCCATCTGTGCTCTGAATCAGCCACAAATCTCTTCATAGTACAATGATCACATTTAAGTGAAATATCTAATGTTTTTATACCTTGTCCAAGGCATTGCACTATTTGATGCTTTTCTGCAGCAGAGAGATCCTTTTTCGTTCCCATATTGCTTGAAACCTGTGGCCTGCTTAATAATGTAGAACATCCTTCTTAAGTAGTTTTTCTTTAATTGGACTCACCTGTCAAACCAATTATCAACGGTGTGATCTGAGATTGATTTCAGTGATCCAACCAGCCCGGAGACACAATACCATCCATGAGGTTGATTGACAAACAAATTATTTAATGTTTATGACACTTAATTCCAATTTGCATAATAATTTGGAACGTGTTGTAAACTTCAGGGACACCAATCTGTCCAATTTGGAAGCATAATCCATTTTGAATCAATGTCACCTGTTTTGGAGCAAATGAAAGTGACAACAGGTGCACTGGAGAGGCAACAGCAAGACAACCCCCCAAAAGGGAATGGTTTTGCAGGTGGTGGCCACAGACAATTGCTTTCTCCTTATCCTTCCTGACTGTTTTGTTTTCAGTTTTGCTAGTGTCCTTGTCACTATTGTGCCAGCAGCATAGAGCCCTGTATTGCACTGCTGGTTTGCTTCTAAAGCTAAGCAGGGTTGGGCCTGGTTAGTCCCTGGATGGGAGACCAGTGCTGCTGGAAGTGGTGTTGGAGGGCCAGTAGGGGGCACTCTTCCCTCTGGTCTAAAGATAATTCCCAATGCCCCAGGGTAGTGATGGGGACATCTGCCCTGTGTAGGGTGCCGTCTTTCGGATGGGACGTTAAAACGGTGTCCTGACTCACTGTGGTCATTAAAAATCCCATGGCACTTATCATAAGAGTAGGGGTGTTAACCCCGGTGTCATGGCCAAATTCCCAACCAGGCCTCTCACTTCTATCATGGCCACCTAATAATTCCCCTCCTTCCTAATTGGCATATATAACTACTCACCTGTCCACCTGATAGCTGATGTGTGGTGAGCGTTCTGGCGCAAAATGGCTGCCGTGCATCACCCAGGTGGGTGGTGGATGAGGTGGGCTTTCCCCCTCACTGTATAAAGCGCTTTGAGTTCCTTGGAAGAAAAGCGCTATATAAGTTGAATGCATTATTATTATTATTATTACTGGTGTATTGAGGTAGTCCATGCAGGCCACTCAGGTTTCACAGGTAGTCCAGCTCCGCTGAGATGGTACAGCCATATGTGCCGTCACAAGAAGGATTGTTATGTCTCCCAGTACAAGAGTATGGAGGAGAGACCAGGAGATGGGTCGTTACATGAGGCGACCTGAACAAGGCCGTAGAAGGGCATCAACTCGAATTGGTATCGGCTAGTTTGTGTGAGGAGGAACAGGAGGAGCACTGCCAGAGCCCTACAAAATGACCATCTAGAGCGAGGTATTAGTGTGGATGTTTCTAACCAAACTGTCAGAAACAGACTCCCTCAGGGTGGCAACGTCCTCTAGTGGGACCTGTGCTCACAGCCCAGCATTGTGCAGCTCGATTGGCTTTCGCCAGAGAACCAGAATTGGCAGGGCCGCCATTTGGCCCCGTTCTCCTCACAGAACAGGCAGGTTCACACTGAGCACATGTGAGAGACGTGAAAGAGTCTGGAGGCACTGTGGTGAACGCTATGATGCCTGCAACATCATCCACCAATACCGGTTTGGCGGTGGTTCAGTGATGGTCTGGGGAGGCATATTCTTGAAGGTTGAAATCCTCAGACCCATCGTCAGACCTGGAGTAGGCCCTGGGTTCCTCATGGCCGGAGTGTGTAGGCAGTTCCTGGATGTCGAAGGCATTGATGCCATTGACTGGCCCTCACATTCGTTAGACCTGAATACAAATGAGATCCTCTGAGACATTATGAAGCGGTGCATCCACCACCGCCAAGTAGGGCAACAGACTGTCCAGGAGCTCACTGATGCCCTGATCCAGTTCTGGGAGGAGGTCCCCCAGGAGTGCATACAGATACGTTGGGGCTATACACGCTACTGAATCACATCATGAGTTGCCGTGATGAAATTTGCATAGTACATACCTGTGATTTTAATTGTTTACTTTAATTTTCTGTGTGAGTTTGAATCCAGCACTCAATCGTTTGGTGATTTTGGTTCTATTGACCTTTGTTACATTATTTTGTTCTCAACAAATTACACAATGTACAGTAAAGAATTTAATCTTTAATACTTTTCGTTCAAGTGTGATTTGAGTGTTCCCTTAATAGTTTTTGCAGTGTAGTACCTAAATAGTACACAAATTCTTTGGAAAATAAATAACATGGATTTGAAACATGTCACGTTGACTTTAATGATCAAACATATAAATAACCACACATAACAAATGTCCTTGCCTGGCTGTTTATGTTAACTTCATAGTGTAGCAAATAGTAAAAAGCTATTGCTTGTTACACCCCGAAAAATGTATTAAAAGGCAACAGAATAAAAACATTGAGGAATCTGTATGTACACTCTATATTTCAGGAAGGCTGTTATTGAAACATCCCTTAAAAGAACTGTCACTTCTCATGTGTTTCATATTTCATGAGAATCCTGTCAACGCTATTTTTCTGCCCTTAGGAAGTTTGGATGAAAAATACGCTCAAACAGTTTGTTCTAGGGGGCTGTATAATATTATGTGTTCTGTCCTTTCAATGACAGAGGTGCTGGCTGGGCTCTACCAAATCAAGGGTTGCTTGGAGGTTTTTTTGCAGTAGTAAGCCTAATATTTCTTGAAAGAGATTCATTATTATTCAGCTTGAGAACATTCTTTTGTTTATGTAAGCTGGAACTCTCAAGAGAGAAAAGTCCTCCATCAGGGAGTTAAATATACTCATGTCATGTTAATCCTTGCCCATGTGAACACCAATTGAAATTGCATGAATGTATTCACTGTCATTGTGATTCATTTGCATTTAAATGTTGTTTTCCGTGTGTTCTTTAACCCCTGAGATAAATCGTGTGTGGACTCTTCCCTTGTAGAAAGCAGACGTGGCAGTCGCACCGTTGACCATCACCCTGGTAAGAGAAGAGGTGATAGACTTCACCAAGCCCTTCATGTCCCTGGGCATCTCCATCATGATCAAGAAGCCCACCAAGTCCAAACCAGGCGTGTTCTCCTTCCTGGACCCGCTGGCCTACGAGATCTGGATGTGCATCGTGTTCGCCTACATCGGCGTGAGCGTGGTGCTGTTCCTGGTGAGCCGTTTCAGCCCGTACGAGTGGCAGGGGGATGACTCGGATGGGGAGGAGGGCTCAGAGCAGCACCAGAGACAGCAGCAGCACAACCAGCCTCCGTCCTCCAGTCCCCGGAGAGAGCCGGGCCAGAGCCAGGGACAGGCCAGTGAGGGACACACCAACGAGTTTGGGATATTCAACAGCTTGTGGTTCTCGCTGGGCGCCTTCATGCAGCAGGGTTGCGATATTTCCCCAAGGTGGGTGCTTGATTTTCTTCTTTCATGATTTCGATGAACAACATTTATTATTCAACTGCACCACAGTTAAAGTGACATTACATCAGATCCTTGAATGAATTTGCATTTCTTGGTAGAAAAGACATCCTCTGTCTTTTCTGGAAATACCACGAGGTCATGGATTTTTGGCAAACTTCTAGCAAGGATCTTTCATTGTTTGTGAAAAAATCCTCAAAACAGGGCCGATACCTAGACATTAGCTAAAAAAACAAAACAAAAAAGTTTTCAACACAAAAATTCATCATGTCACTGGCGCTATGGTGCCCAGCTTTAGTTCTTTCCAATTGCAGAAAGATGATTGCTCTTTGGCATCGTTGCCTAGCAATGACTTACCAAGTAGCTTTAATGCTAACGAGGCGGATAGCTACAGCAGATCAACATGAAGGTAAGGAGCTACAGTATAAGACCTACAGTAGCTAGCGTTACATCGCGTTTATCACACAATATGCAATGAGAAAAACATTTATTTTTCACGCCTAAAGCTATACAGTGTGTTTTATCTAAAGTTGCCTACTAAATCCAAGCAATTTACTCAAAACGATCTGAATTAATTTCCCCATGAAAAGCAAATGTGGAGAAAAATATGTTTACTGAGGCCTTGTTTAAAATTTAAACCAGCACATTTTTTTATCATTCATTATTTAATAGCAAGTTAATGTACAGCCATCAAGAATTGTTGGAAAACTTTATGTAGATAACTTGGTAAAGATGGTCAAAACACCTTTTTTGTGTTTTCTCCTATAATGTTTAATGAGTTGGGAGACCACATGTGAATTTATCACAACATTACATATTCACTACCATCCAATTCTGATTACGTTTAGATCCGCCATTTTCTGACCATCCCTCTTTTCACGCCAAACCTACCTCTGGTTTTTCAGGCCAAATAGCTCTATTTGGTTCCATTCAAAGTACCAGTTTCATTTAAGCATACTGACATATATTTCCTGATTAGGTAAGAGGCTTTTTCTGGCACAACATCGGAATAACATGTTAGCATGGACGTGGCATCTAATTACATTTTTGGAGAATTGGTGACCCAAAAGATTCAGACAACTTCTAAAATTGTTGAACTGTGATCCTTTCTTCACCTCTCAAAACATCCCCCTTACTGCCTGTTTGCGCAAAATGCACAAGGTCCTCTTCCAGGCATTCTCATCACAACACCAGCTCATAGAAATTGGTAGTATTTATTATTAGTATTTATTATTCCCCTAATAGTGGTTATGGTTATTTTCAAGTCCAAAGCTATTTTTATATAGCCATTGTCTAATTTCTGATGGTGAAAAACAATTGATCTCATTAGTGTTTTCAATTGCACATCAGCTCATAATACTATTCATACCCAGTAAAACAGGAAGTTGTTGGCTCCTAGCGGTCTCTCAATCAAAACAATAACAATAGATGGATGTGGTCTGGAAGTTGCGTGGGATCATGGGATTTGTTGTCGTCGTCAATGTCAACCAGCCGATCTAGCGTCGCCGGCAGTATAAAAGTTCACTGAAAAGGTAATGTATTGTTAAATATATTATAGCTTTATTCACAATATGTTTGGCGGTTCACTGGAAATTAAAGCAACTAGAGGAGTCAAAGGTTACATGGCAACAAAACGAAACATCCCGTGTCCTCGAATTACATTACAAATTTCTCTGGGTTTGAAAGTTGGTGGAAACATTTAGGATAATGTAAGTACACAACTAAAATTATATATATAACATAGGTAACGTGATGTTTGCTTTTTTTAATGCAAAACGCGTCTTTTGTTATTGTTTTGATTGACAGACCCCTAGCGTTGGAAAACTACATATTATACCTTTAAGTTTTTCATAAAATTTAGAAAGTCACGTTTCTACCCACCAAAAAACATATTTTTCAGTGTCATTGTTGCCCCCTGCTGGCCATGACAGGCTCAGGCTTCCAGCCCATTGGATCAGTCATGGCTAGAAGGGATACAGCTCATGTCAAAATGACATCATACTCTGCCAACAGACTTTGACTCTTTGGCCACAATAGTAGTTATATCAAAGCAACCTTCAAACTTGGGGGGTTTCGCGTCTTTTTGGCATGAACTGTATTCTTTTTAGCCATGACCCATTTGATCTCGATCTACGTATAACGTCTGCTTTTCTGTTTCACCTGGACAACCAGGTTCCTCTTCATTCATTACCCCCTTACTTAAGTCCCTGTGTTTTTTAGTTGGTTGTCATTCATTGTCTATGGGTAGGATAGTGTGAGGTGTAGCATTATATATGTAATCTCCTTTTGGCTCAATGAAGCCCTTTTATTTTTGTACTGTACATTATTTGGATTAAATACCCATTTACTTTGTGCCACCTTCGCATGTGTCTCTATTCCTCCAGCACCATCAATAAATCACTGTCCATATTTCATCATATATCAAGCGCTTCATTCACATGTCAAAGTCTTTGTTAATTTTCTCTTAACAGAAACAGTGCAGTGGACATACAGTCAATCTGCATGGGTATATGCTTGCTAATGTACGCTTGTAAATACTTCACATGTGACATCTCAGTAATCAACTGATTTACAGTAAATTTGGAGTAATGAATTTTCCCTGCTTGACTGTGCAGAAATAAGCATGCATGCACTCAACCATCCAAACAAACATTCAATCAGTATAAATAAATATGTACAGTATATACTACCAACAATACAGCAACGATACTATGTATTGATGCTCTTATGGCTGCTACGTCATTGCTGCTACCGGTGTATATCTTTTTTGTTTTGTTTGCATTTTGTTGTGCAGCAGGCCTTGTGCTGAATCTGCCTGGGCTTCAGACTAACATTTTACACTAGTGGCGCTAATACTTTTAACGCAATCATATCTAGACCTAAAAGAGCAATATTAGATAACACTACACTTTTTCTTGCTTTATTTAGCAGTAATTAGCATTCTAGGTATAGATAGTCTGACCTTTCTTTGAATTCCCATGGCAAGAAAGGCAACGCATCATATAGCTTACTAATCCCAGCCAGTCTTTGTCACTGTTATTGTTTTATAACTTTAGGGTCTAGTTCCTAAACTACATTTATTCAGCCGCTAACTTCGAATTACCCAAAACTGCTTACCGGGGGGGGGGGGTTCTTTCACCATCTGTTTGTGCCTCAGTCTCCAGCTGTGGTTCCATGAACGTGTGTTCTCTGTTTACTCTGCTGCTCATCTGGAGTTGTCGACACAGAAGGAGCTAATGACTCCGTTAGAGGAGTCAGTGGTTCACTTGGTTTTGAAATTGATTTCAAACACACTGGCAATAGCTACCTAGGACCTTTTTAGTATGCTGTTGTCTATGTTACTCCCTCATCAGAGAGGTGAGAGAGAGGCAGATTGTGGCTCTAAACAGACAAGTAGAACTTTTAATATCAGGACAATAATGTTTCACAGAAATGTGTCCACCGAATCATGAATGTTAGTAGAAAGTAGGAAATAGTTGACCAATTAAATATTGTGCTAAAAAAGTGATAATGCCATTTGGAAGGCGAACGACTGTTACAACACATAACCTTGAAATGTCTAACTTTAGTTTAAAAGATTTAAAGGTCTCTGGTTCTAATCTCTCGACCACCACCAAGGTGAAAGCAAGAGTAAACCCTAATGGATCTAACTCCCCTCTGTCAAGTCGTTGCTGTAAATAAGTATTGAGTCTTAATCAGCTTGCCTGACTAGGCAAGGCAAGGCAAGTTTATTTATATAGCACATTTCATACACAATGGCCTTACAAGGTGTTTTACATAAACAGGAAAACATAAACACTTTAAACAGATGAAATTAAAGTGAAAATACAATATAAAGTGAAAATACAATATAAGTAAACAAAGAAAACATAAAGAAATACTTGCGGATAGTGTGTTGTTATTCTAGCATTGTGTTTGGTCAGCTAAAGTTCTTTCCATAAGTCTACTGGGTATTGGTAACAGGCTGAAAAGTTTGGTTGTTGAAAAAAAAAAGGTGCATTGTTAATTCTGCGTCTGGGGGCTGACAGCACGTGGGCTTACATAGATGGCAAATGGGGGCAAAAACACATTCAGCAATTTAGCATCTGTGTTATCAGTACCAGGTGTTTATTAGGACCAGGTTGTTATTCCCGTTTTTATTTTATTTTATTCTGTACTTCTTTGTCGTATAATTCATGTGTAACTTTGTCTTCTGCACCTCTGCGCTTTATCTTGGCCAGGTCGCTGTTTAAAATGAGAAACTGTTCTCAATGTGCTTACCTGGTTAAATAAAGGTTATATAAAAAATAAAAAGTTATCAGGACCAGGTGGTTATCAGGACCAGGTGGTTATCAGGACAAGCTGGTGTGTCAATGTTGATGGCAACAATTTCTAGAACACTCTCAGTAACTTTACAAAATTCAAAACTAGTAGGTCATGGGCCTACTGGAAGTGACTCTAGTGGGCGGGCACTAAGTTTGCTTTGAATTCTGGACGTTGTGGTTTTTCAAGTGCAAACTGATGCAGATGCGGCTGAAAGGTGCTCTCAGTTATTCTCGGATGCATTGGCACGCACAGCATTGTATATGACATAAATCATCTATGGTAACATTTTTAAATACTATATTACAGCAAGAATTGAATTTACTCTGGGATTTTCCTTTAATATTCGTCACATTATTCACATTCATTTTAGACAAACAGTACGGCTTTAATACAACAAGATAAATATCAAGAAAAGTAAATATAAAAGTACAACCCAGGTTATTTGAAAAATGCTAACATTGTCAGACTGCATGATGCTCAATAATAAATCTTCCAATGTGAGGTACGGCACTCTCTCCGTACCCCCTTCCACATGTCGACGAATAGGTAAAGAACAAAGGATGTCAGGGTTGTGAATGCAGGAGAGATGAGTCATCAGCACACAGGGTACAGGCGCTTCCTGCAGAACAAAACAGTGACAGACTGACTGACACGGCCTGTAGGAGCCTACATTCTCATCTCAACCCTAGGCCGCAGTCAAGGATCCGAGCCAGACCCAGGCCGAGGGGCGCCCCAGTGCACACCGAGCCCTTTATGTCCAGAGCATTGAGGCTGCCGTTGGAAGCAATGGTTTTTGTTGTGCTTTTATCAGGGCATGCAGGGACTTCAGCGGATGCTCCTCTGAGTAGAGAAACAAAGGTTTCCTAAGATAGGGGTATTTTTGGCACATAAAAGAGGATTTATTTTTCATGCTGATTCTCGGTGAATAGACATGTCAAATGCGAAAGAAGAATTGGTAAAGTTAGACAGATTCAGTACACGGTGCCCCCGCCCCCCCCCACCATCTGAGTTAACATTAAAATAACTTTTTTGGATGGGTAGCTTGACACTGCATCTTCTGTATGTGTCTCAGGGAGGCATTTGTCAGATATTGGATTACTTTTTGTCTTGTCTACTGTAGATCTGTGTTGCTCTGTATGACTGTCTCACTCAGCATAGAGCACTTTTATTTTACAGCTCCCTTCCTTTTGGTTTACAGATCAACATACACTATATGGCCCAAATTATTTGGACAGCTGACCATCACACCCATATGAGCATGTTGGACATCCCATTCCAAAACCACGAGGATGGAATTGGCCCTCTTTTGCAGCAATACCAGACGCTACTCTTCTGGGAAGGCTTTCCACACGATTTTGGAGTCTGTCTGTGGGAATTTGTGCCCGTTAGCCAAAAGACCATTTGTGAGGTCAGACACTAATTTTGGACGAGAATGCCTGGCTCTCAATCGTTGTGTCAATTCATCCCAAAGGTGTTTAATGGGTTTTAGGTCAGGGCTCACGTCCTGCCTCACCAAACTTGTCTAACCACATCTTTATGGACCCTGCTTTGTGCACAGGGGCACAGTCTTGCTGTATCAGAAAAGGGCCTTCCCCAAATTGTTGCCACAAAGTAGGAAGCACCCAATTGTCTAAAATGTCTTTTTGTCCCGTAGCATTAAGATGACCCTTCACTGGAACTGAGAGACCTACACCAAATGCTGAAAAACAGCCCCAAACCATTATCCCTCCTCCACCAAACTTTACAGCAATATGCATTATGGTAGGTAGCGGTCTCCTGGCGTCCGCCACACACAGATTCGTCCATCAGACTGTCAGATAGTGAAGCGTGATTCATTACTCCAGAGAACACGTTTCCACTGCTCCAGAAGCCAGTGGCGGTGGGCTTTACATTGACTTCTGGAAAAGGTGGCATCCTATGACACTGCTACATTTATAGTCACTGAGCTCTTCAGTACGAAACATAATGCCAATGTTCTATGGAGATTTAATGAATATGTGCATGGTGAACCCTGAGCCCTCGCCAGGCCTATCCATTGTTCTTTCATGTGCCACTGCACCCTTTGCTCCGTTAACACTCACATATTTTCAGTGTTTCTCTTCCTAGTCTTGTGGGGATTCATTAGTGGATCATTAAGTCAGTCTGGTGACATTCCTGCTGACGGAACGCAGCCGTGTCCATCTCTCTACTCACCTCATTATGAAAGTAGGCCTCTGGGCGCTTGGCGCTAACCGCTGGCTCCTCGGCCATGGCCTGGCATTTAGGGAGGGGACCTGTGACTCCGTTTGCTTTGGGGGAAATGAACGCGCTGAAATTAGACTCCATTTGCAGAAAGCTGCATTTGACAGATGTTGTTGACTCAGTCAGAGGAAACATGTTTTTTTAACACCGTCCGTTCTGAGGAAATCCCAAGCAATCTGTTTCTGTTTATACTGCAGACGGTTCTCTTCTCACATTTTTCCGCCTCTCTGTACTCACCAATAAGGCACGCTGGTAAACTGCAGAATGGGTGACAGCTCTAAATTAAATCATTACAAAGGCTTTGATCTTCTCTTATCTGCTGTTTTGCCCAACTCTGCAGTTAACTTGCGAGCATTTTATCTCTTCCCTTCTACCCTATTCGCTCTCCCTTCTACCCTCTCACTCTCTCTTTTTCTAATTTTCACTTTCTCTTTATCTCACGTTCACTCGTGTTGTCTCTTCTGAATCATTTGGGTTTCATGGCCTAAGCCTCTGGGCGGGAGCACGGGTGATTTGACTCTCAGGCGGTCAGAGGACAGCAGGCCTGTTGGAAGCGCAGTGATGATTCACCGACCTCCGGGGTGCAAGACGGTGATGGAGTAGCTCAGACCGCAAGCACTTTTCCCATGCGTCTATAGCACCAATACGAGTTCCATTCAGGTCTCTTAAACATAGGGTGGTTAGCTTGATCGGTCGAACAGTACACTGAGTTAAAAACCTATAGCCTGAAGTATTGCTTTGATAAGAACACCTCTCAATTTATTTTTAAAGGGCCATGGCTGCTATTTGGTTTTAGATTTTGTGGCAAGAGTTTGATTGAATCACTTATTTAATTTACCATCACTGTAATATTCATTTCACAGTTTACAACTGACTGAACGTGAGTGTTCTCCACACTGAATTTTCTGAACATTGAGGGTCCTGAGATCCATCATTTGGAGGAAAGATGAGGCATTGTGAAAGGTCTTCAGTAGGTCAAGGTTGAAAGGTCAACTAGTTACCAATAATGGGGACGTCAGTGAGAAGACCAGATGCAATACATCTCACTTGTCCTATGGACACAGCAGCTCTTAGGGAATAGTGGTTTAAATACTGTCTGGTCAGCTTCATTTGGCCGGATGTTATTAGTCAGAGAATGTAGTAACGAGAGACCTGCTATGTTGTGAATCATGATTATTATCTCCCAACTGCCAAATCGAAACACAACTTTAAAGAACAAGGGCTTTATAAAATCATTAAGAGATGGAGCCCAGCTGTTTATTCATGGTAACATGTGTTTGTTCCGTTAAAATGTCAGCGCTGTCACTCAGTGTCTGTACAACATCACATACCGACTCAGAGACCCACTCAATGCCCTGTTTAGATCCTCATGTAATTGTCTGTGGGCATCTTGCTGACTTAAAGATAATAGAACATGATTAGCCTTAATTTTAGCTGTGCTAACCCAGCCACCACTCCACTCATTCATTCATTCATTCAGAATACAGTACACTGTATTCATTTTTGTCTAGGACAGCTTGGGTTCACTTTCATTTGTGTTTCTTTTCAGTGTAAAGACCCTCTCGGTGCACAAATGTAAACCTATACGTACGGTGAAGTGACAGTGTTGTTTAAAACCACCTGTCCCCTATCTACCCCCCCACCGCGCTCGCCCCTCCTACTGTACAGCAGACTGATGCATCCCTAATACTGACTGATTGACCTCAGCAAAGATGGCAGCTCCTGTCTGCATGTGTTTGCTGACTCACCACTTCCGACATCAGATGCTCCACTTTCTCGCCCAGAGGACCTTTAACCAAGGGTTTTCTGGCTCACAACTTTATTATGGTATCCGGCATCAACCTTGTGAGAAAAAAAGTTCCTGATCCCTAATTTGTTAACTTAATTCTGTATTTAATACTGTGTGCTACAGTGGAGGAACTTTGAATGTGTTTTACAAGTTAAATAGGCACTATTCTAATATTCGTTTAATAGAAGCCTTATCTTTATTATACCTATGCACTGTCAGAAAAAGAGGTACAATGCAGGTGCATTTTTGTTCCCTAATGTACAAAACATAGCAAATGTTCCCTTAAAGTACAATTATGCACCTTGAATATACAAGGTTTTATATTATTTTTATCTTTTTTTCTGACAGTGTGTATATTACAAATACAGTGCACATCTGTCCCTACATCACAGATTGGTTCTGTAAAATCCAAACTGTACATCCTTGTTTTGTAATCGAGGAAGAAATATTATTAATATGCAATTATGAAAATTAATACTTTAATAATTAATATAGTCCCTTTTCCCCCCGGAGGCAATGTACTGAGTATATAAGCAAGGCATGCTTCATAAAGCATAAAGAATGATATTATTGACCTTGTTGATATTTAATATCTATAAATCTATATATTGATAATCATATTGATAATAATCATATTGATTATTTATTTATCAGTGTGCGTAGACAGCGCTCCCGCTGTCTACGATTTGTTGAAAACCAATTGTTGCCTGCGATGTAGTCGGAGAGCACGTACCTCGCTGAAGTGTGTATGTGATCAGAGCTGAACACTATGAGCAGGCCGTTACCAGGATAGCTATATGTTTCCCAGTATCTCCACCGGAGATACACTAGGAAATGACTTTCCTAGTATAAAAGTAAATAACATTTAATTCCAGTTAAAGGGCATAAATTACAACTCTTTAACCCGACACAGAGTAACACAAATTACAATACCAAGAATATTACATGTCGTCCTAAACCCCTAAATCCGCCTTGCGATCTAAGCAAATTCTATACAGTTCAGACTAGTAATCTACACTAATCTAACACACTGCTATGGCAACACATCGAAACATATGCCAGGAGCCTCGGTTAAAAATGACTCCTCGAACTAACTAAAATAAAGAGTTTTATCCTCCCCGTTAAGGCGTTGCCCCACCTTTCCAGCTGCATAAAAATGTGAGTCACAGTTCACTGGCTAAGAAAGTGGGAACAAAGGACCGGTATTGACACATTTACATTGATTACATTATGCACAGACTTTAGGTAACCAAACTGGCGCAAATACCATTAGAACAAAGGAACTGGTTGTCCACATTTACATGAAATTGAAATGTCTCACCCCATGGGGGAAACATACGTTTGACTCTGTGAAAATTTCCTCCATATTCTGGCCAGCCAACTATATAGTTATTTGTAAAGAAAAACATGACATGTGCAACCCGGTGGTAAGTGTATAACAAAATCTCCCTTTTTTGGATGATCAAGAAAACATAAAATGTCATATTATTAAGTACAGTATCTGTTGAGCTACATGAGTTGATCTGTTGGTCTTCACCATTAGGCTTGCTGTGGTCAAGTGAGGGGGTGTGACCCCCCCTTTCCCTGAATCTTAACTCCTCACTGGAAATCCTGTTGAATAAGGTCTGAGGGCTACCAGCCTTGTCAGCATTGTAAACATTTTTATTCCGCTACAGTTTCAATAAAATATAGGCCTTGTTCACGTAGCAGGTGCTACTTCTCTTCTTTTTACATTTGACATGACAGGTTCCTTTTGCTATGCCAGTGATGGCTATTTAATCTAGCTTTACCTAACAGTAAATCACATGACACCAGCCCAGGTAAAGTCATCATCACCCATTCTAAAACTTCAAAGAGAAAGCAATGTTGAAAGACAGTGTCTAGCAGGAGAAGAGACCTAAAGAGGACCCATGCTCTGAGGAATGGCCAGTCTTTACTGTCAGGTCGATATTGAAAGAGTATGATACCCTTTTAATATAAACATATTCAAAAGTAATGATCACTACCAAGTCAAAATCCTAATTGGTAGGAAACACTATCCAAGTGGGCTCTGGGCAAGGGTGACCAAACCAGGTGGGCTATGCTAAGTGGTGACAAGGTGGGGTGTAGGCAGTGGTGACCAGGGGGCAGTGTGCTGTTGTGACCAGGTGAGCTGTGATGACCAGGTTTGCTGTAGGGCAGCGGTTTCCA
>JACXGM010004877.1:16013-36744 GCA_016801145.1 Umbra pygmaea
ACCAGGTGAGCAGTGGGGACCAGGTGGGCTATAGGGCAGTGATGACCAGGTGAGCAGTGATGACCAGGTGAGCAGTGGTGACCAGGTGGGCAGTGGTGACCAGGTGGGCTATAGGGCAGTGGTGACCAGGTGGGCAGTGGTGACCAGGTGGGCAGTGGTGACCAGGTGAACAGTGGTGACCAGGTAAGCAGTGGTGACTAGGTGGGCTCTGGGCAGCAACAGCATGAATTGTCCAGCAGAATCTAAAACAGCACGACCCCTAAGGGGGATTTAGACAGGGATAGCTAGGAGTTATTAGGCCAGGTAATCCTGAGGAGAGGTTCTAGGAAACGGGATCTCCTGTGACAACACATAATACAGGATAAATCCCACAGTCCCCTGGCACATAGCATACACACAAGGTACTGAGACTGGGTATAAGAGGACTCTGTGGCCCCATCCAAAGACCTCCTTGGACAAGGAAAGGGTCACTGTGGGTCCGTGGGCTATCACACTGACCAGTGAGATGTGGTTCAGAGATCCAGACTCCAGGGGATGTGATCAGTGTGACCGGACGCCAGTTCCTCTTCCTCCTCCAGGCATGCCCTGTCACATCATCTCTGTGTAATGTGTGTACACAAACAGACACACTCACACACATAAATATACTCAAACCCAAAAGCTTGCGGGCCTCAGTGCCCTTTTCCAGGACAGAGGTGGCCCGGTCACCCTGCTTGTTGTGACAGTGTTTAACAGAACAATGGTTCTGTCTCGAACCCAAATCGCCGACAATGTACCGACAACGCAGGCTGACAAGATGCTGTGTCCCCAGAGCCTCGTTACCCAGCCAGCCTGGCCTGACAGTCCCACTGACATCACATTGCCTCCCTATGATAAGCTCAAATGCTTTAGAGGGGACAGTTCATCAAGACAATGTAGTGTGAGTTTGTTGTGACACACAGTCAGGAAACACTGTGCATTTTGATATTATTATGGTCGTATGTGCTGTACTGCTCTCTCCCCTACTACATAATTAATGGCAGTTATGGAAGTTGTGACTGTCCAATTTAGTAGTTGCATTCAAAAAGAGAATTGAAATTAAAAACCAATTTTCTATTTCGTAAGTGCGGGAGTTATCATTTTCTGACCTGGCATCTTCCTTTGTGTTCAGTTTTTTGTTATTTTCCGGCCAGCTAGTGTAGAGGCTTCAAAAGAGCGCTGTGTCTGCTAGCTGTCGTAACTGTAAATGGAAGAATGGCTGTCTGTTCTCGCCCTCATTCAGGGAAAAGGAAACTATTTATAACAAGAGGTTTTTCTATTTTAAAACACAATACTACAAATAGTTTTTGTAACATGGGGTGTATGGAGAATTAAAGCCCCCCAGAAACATGAAAATTGTTGACCCTCCCTAATGCAAAACAGATTTTCACATCACCCTCGCTGAGCGTTTCACAAAAAATACATGACCCTCCCTATTAAAATACAAACAAACGTAGATAGTGCGCTGTAGTTTCAAAGACAAAGACTGACTTTCCAGCTCAACAATATTCATATGAAGCTAGCTTATACAGATCGAATGTTGACTATATCTGCACAATCTGTCCCGAGCGTAATATGAGCCTGTCCTCCCCAATTAAGATCCACCGACCGCGGCTGCTGGATATGTTTATTTGTGAACTATTCCATTGTAGATTTTGCTTTATGTTTTGGATCATTGTCTTGTTGGAAGACAAATCTCCGTCCCAGGCCTCTTGACTGCATCTCTGATCAGTCTTCTCCTTGTATGAGCTGAAAGTTTAGAGGGACGGCCGGGTCTTGGTAGATTTGCAGTGGTCATATACTCCTTCCATTTCAATATTATCGCTTGCACAGTGCTCCTTGGGATGTTTAAAGCTTGGGAAATCTTTCTGTATCCAAATCCGGCTTTGAACTTCTCCACAACCATATCTCGAACCTACCTGGTGTGTTCCTTCATGATGCTCTCTGTGCTTTAATCGGATCTCTGAGATTATCACAGAGCAGGTGCGTTTATACGGAGACTTGATTACACACAGGTGGATTCTATTTATCATCATTAGTCATTTAGATCAACATTGGATCATTCAGAGATCCTCACTGAACTTCTGGAGAGAGTTTGCTGCACTGAAAGTAAAGGGGCTGAATAATTTTGCTCGCCCAATTTGTCAGTTTTTTTATTGTTAAAAAAGTTTGAAATATCCAATAAATTTCGTTCCACTTCATGATTGTGTCCAACTTGTTGTTGCTTCTTCACAAAAAAATACAGTTTCATATCTTTATGTTTGAAGCCTGAAATGTTGACCATAAGGTCAAAATGTTCAAGTGGGCCGAATACTATCGCAAGGCACTGTAAAATAGACATACCTTGCTTGTCCTTCAAATGGGTATTTCCAGGAGCAGATGTTTGTCCTCACTGAATGTGATGAATGTGATGAATACGAACAAGATGGAGAATATGAACAAGATGGAGAATATGAACAAGATGGAGAATATGAACAAGATGGAGAATATGAACAAGATGGAGAATACGAACAAGATGGAGAATATGAACAAGATGGAGAATATGAACAAGATGGACAAATGAATCTCCTGCAGCTACTGTGGTTGTGCCCCAAGTTCTCATTTAAGAATGCTGGTGCCCGTGTGATAATCCACCGTGCCAACACTTAGCAAATATAAGCATGTACTCTTTATACTATTATAATTGTGTATAGACTCCCCAATGTTGGGAGAGTTGATGTAGCCTACTGGAATAGTACCGATGTTTCTTGTCTAATCTTGTCAGTAAAGTGTGAAACTTACCACGGTTTGCCAAAGGGGAGGTTTTTTTTCAAAGTACAATTTGTGGCCACTAGGTGGCATCAGTGGTTTCCAACCACAGGACTAGCATTCGGTTTGGCAAAGTGATGCAAATGCGGACGTGCCTTAAACCTGCATACTATCTGAATTCCCGCTGGGGGGGACATGTTCAGTTAGAAATGGAGGTCGGTTTCTGTAGAAGTCTATGAGAAAATCAGCCACTTCTCACTTGATTTATTTATTACCTCAGTAAACATTTTTATAATGAGTTGATGGTCTCAATCGCTACTTTTTTTGTCTTCTGCAATACAGAATGATGTTCTTTTTTATTTTTATTGGCAATAAAGCAAGGGGTGTTTTAGGGCATGGCTGGGTAGTGACTGTGTTACTTACTTACTAAACTCAACGGAGTCGGCAGTTCCAAAAAAAAATGTTGCCAACCTTTTTGTTAACTCATCTAAAATGGTCTCATCTGCAACCAAGATGGCTGCGCCGGTAACAGCAAAATCCATGACTCAAATCAGATCTCCACAAACCAATGGGTGACGTCACACATGTTCCGTCCAGTAGTATATACAGTCCACAGTTTAGCTGTAGCCACTGAACTAGCTCACCAGATTCACTGATCAAGTGGCTGATCATTCGAATATGAGTTGAATCAGGTGTGCTAGCTCAGTTGGTACAGCTAAACTGTGGAACATCTGGTGTGCCCTGAGGAGAGCGTTGAAAACCACTGGGCTACATGACAGTACAGAATGCTCTATCATAGCCTACAATGTCAGAGATGGGGCCACCTACGGATACACTACAAAACATGTTCCAACTGCAACGTCTGCCGATAGACACTACAACTGTTTTTTTCAAAACTGTTTTGCAACACATTGTGTCAAACATCATGTCCCAAATAAAACTATTTGGTACAGTAAACACAGCAAAAAGTATGCTCATCATAGAAGAAAGACAGGCAATATGTAAACAGGAAAGGGAAAGAAAACATTTATGATGGTCTTTAAGAGGTCTGTAGGCCTGGGCTTACCTTATCTGAAGAGAAGCTCACATCGACATCCATTCTGGGACGCAAACAGGTGAATAAACAAGTCATTGAAGTCTGGTGATTTCTGGATGAAGTCCCACTCAATAGACAACACATAGCCAGTGTGTTCAGCCTATCCTGTCCCATAGTACATTAACTTTTCCAACATTGACAGCATTACGCTACTTCCTATGTGACTTCCAATGTGCTGTTTTATTGTTTCCTAAATCCACAAGTACTTGTTTAGTCCAAGCCGTGTCTCCAAAGCATAGGAAACAGAATAGCAAATGTTTAGCTACACCTGCAGTTACGTTAGCCAGTAGTTCTTTCAAACCAAGTAACACAAAAACATTTTGTCGTTTGTCTTTTTGTGTTATTAGAACGATTGTACGGATTGTGCCAAGTCTCTTTATTACCAATTTTTCCTCCAAAAACAATGATAAAAATGGATGAGAAAGCAAATAATCCACCTTTTTCTTCATGCTAATGTCCACCATTTCCACATTTGATCGCTGTCTACACTCTCACACAACAGCTACTAGTAGCACTTGCCCGTTCATCCACTGTGATTGGTTAAGCCAGTGGCCTGTGGGCTGAATGATACATCTGCTGTGATTGGTTAAGCCAGTGGTATTGTGTTCCACAGCTTTGGAGCAAGGCAGCATTTCCATTTTTTCTGTGAGTGGGGTTTTGTACCATTAGCAGGTTAGCTGTTGAAGATCTGGGAGCACAAAGATTAATGGACGCTGACACTACGGCGTTTGTGCTGTAAGAAATTTGCCCATTTTGTCACCAAAATTGTATACAATCTGTTTTATTTTTTCTTAACAATTTTCTCACATTTACTGTAAAAGATAGGCCGGGGTTAGCCCCGTTATCCCATTGATACAAGCCGCCACTGGTTCTAAGTAAATACACAAACTTGTCAAATGATTAACCCGCTACGCCACGGGCTGTGTTGGATTTCAGGATTGTATTAAACTAAAACATAAAACTCTGCACATTCAAGTTAATTGCAAACAAATTGTCAAAACAAATTTAATAATAAAATCAGTCAGCTGACCAAAACAAATACATTAATAAGCTTTTGGTCGGCTGACCGAAAGAAATACTGTAAATTCTGAAACATAAAAATATGTGACAGTTGTTTGTTTTACCTCCACAAAAAATATTTCCACTTGTGTTTTGTACCCGTAACTTCTATTTGAAAGACGACTGCCTAATCTTTATGCAATGCGTCCTCTAAAGAAATCTGTGGAAAATAGCAGTATTATTTCCTGAAGCACGGAGTACACAGCCACGTTCATATATTTACGGGTACAATCTCAAAATGTTTGTGAGTTTCTTTTAAAAACTTGATGCCTGTTTTTGTACAATAATATCTACTAAACGTTACACAGTAGAATGAGTCTGGGTTTTTAGAGCTTTTTAAAAGGTCTAGCGCCACTCTCTGTCTGTAGTCCATTACATGTTCACTTAATTTACCGTACATTGACGCGGTATTAGCACCTCAAATTCAGATGAGGAACATCTGTATTTTCACCGTAGCCTACATGGGCATCTGGGTAGGATGAAGGGTTGAAATTGTGAAGGTGTGTGAGTAGAGAGTACTCCATCTGGAACCCTTTTGGGAATGAATAGGCTTTGCTTCTTGGGTAATAGTCAGAAATAGTCAAATGCAATTCTTGTGATGCTGTGATTTATTAAAAAGAGTTTCTATCCACTATATTGCACGATAACTGCCTACGTTCTCACAAGTTGTGTTTGAGTCACCATTTACTGTAAATGCCCAACATTTGGATATGTGAAGTACAAAGAGAGACCCTTTAAATAGCTAATAGAAAGGTGATAGCCTAAATCTCTACGTTCAGCCCGTCAATATAAGTGTCATCGATAATAAAATTACATGACCCTGTCTTGGACACAATTAAAAAAATACAAAAAACTTGCATTAGGTCTAGTACCTCGATATACTGTATAACTCTGATCCAAAAAATAAATATAGAAATGTCTCTCGTCCCCCGTCACATAATCCAATGAAACATGTGGGGACTGAGAAAGGACAGAATGTATACAGCATAACATCTGCGGACGGACACGCAGGGGGGTCTGGAGACGTGGACCTGCACATAGTAAACCTTAATACCTTCCTAATATTTTTATTATTATTCTCAATACTTTCAGAGGAGCAAAGTGCTGCAGTAACCCTTGAACCTTTACTTGCTCTCTTTTACAGGGATTTTCAGTGGCTATCTCACCAACCATCCGTTCCCCTGGGCTCCCTCTGTTCTTGCTGTTTTAAAATTCTCTTTCAGTGCCTGCATTGTACAGCAGGGATTCTGTGCAATACAAATATGTTTTGTTCAGTGAATTTTCCAGTGGAGTGGTTGCCATAGCTCTGAATTTTGAAACATGTTTATGGGTTAGGATCTCCATCTCCTTGAATATCCAGAGTCAATCCTGATACCTAGTGTCCTAGTGTCTGCTTATCTGTTTCTCTGACTTAATCACCTGACTTTATCCCACTTTTTGTTTGCTCAAATAGATCACCGTTTCACCATCAATCAGTACACAGCTGCATCCTGCTAGTACTGTACTATCAGTATGTGTATTTAAGTTCCTGTTAGAGTGGGTGTAAGAGGTCAGTCATTGTCTATATAGTACATACTGTATGTCTTAGGTGTTGTTTAGTCTATGTTAAAGTACATTTTGACTACAATGTAATTTTGATTTATATTACGTATTTTTCCATATTAAATTCATTTATTTTCTCTCCCGACCTTCGCAAGACTTGACCATTAGTGTCTCCATTCTCCCTGCTACACCAACAACGCAACAGGGTGACATCCTTGCTATAAGAATCCACATGAGAGCGCACTGGGCTAGGTAAAAACTTGGTCAGTCTCATTAATTCCTTAACAGGAAGTCAAGCAGCCGAGTTAGCTTTCTAACTTCAGAGAACACCACTATGTAGATTTTTGAAACAAACATAACATAAAATATAATGTAATTGAACAATAATAGGGATGTGGCCAAAAGATGAGGACGATTGCCTATAATAGTGGGTTGTATTCTTTTGCTACGCAGCTTATGAACTAGCTAAAAATAGCCATATTTTAATGGACATTTTCAGAAATTATTTTTGGTAACAAGCTAGCTAACATTTCTGACACTAATTATCACAAATCACAGTCAGTATGATGAAATGATAACACTGTAAAAGAAAATGCATTTCAGAACAGCTTCTGGGTACGCTGATAATAGGGGATTTACTCTACAGGTGTTGGCCTAAAGTATTAATACTTTTTTGTTCAAAAAATGCTAAAGTGGCGAAAGTACAAGATCTTTCATCAACTATATATGCATTACTTTGATTTGCCATGAAACTAAATAAAATAACTGTGAAAATAACTGAGTTCTTGTTTTCCAAACGGCATTTCCATCAGGATCTTGAGAGTGTGTGTACTGACCAACTAGTTGAGGTATTTTCCGACATCTTCAACACCTCCCTTCACCAGGGAATCATACCACTCTGCTTCAAGAAATACACCATAATCCGCGTCCCCAAGAAACGGAAGATGACTGAGCTAAATCACTACCGTCCCGTAGCCCTCACCTCTGTCATCATGAATTCCTTCAAGAGGCTAGTCAAAGACACCATTGTCTCCATTGCAATTGACAAGTGACTATAACATTACACCCATTACATCTCTAAACTTCTATAAATTACAATTACATTAACTAAAATCATCTATCTTAACATAATTCCATATCAAGAGCATCTGTTAAAACATATAACCATTCATTCATGACTTTACCATACATATAATAATACGAGACTGCCCTGTAGTTTAACTAGCCAATTTATTCAGATAATTGCCCTCCCAACTTCCCACAGAAAATGGTCAAACCAATTTCCCCTCACCGTCAAATTCAATGTTATGCCTATTAGTTATAAATTAAGGTTCTACCGAAGTACAACACTTATAGCTATTATCAAGGTTTTGTCAATGGTTGATTTACCTGAAATAGAGTTGTTCAGAAGTGCTCTCTAGGCGGTACACTCCTGTTCTGTTTCTGACAAACTGGACCCACCCAGATCCACAGACAATGCCATCACTACAGCAGTACATACCGCTCTCTCCCACCTGGACAAAAGGAATACATACTTGAGGATGCTTTTCTTTGATTAAAGCTTGGCCTTCAATGCCACAATGCCCTCCCTACTCATAAAAAAGCTCATGGTGTACATCAGTGCTTGAAGTGGGAAAAAAAAGGTGCCGGTACTTTCTTGCATTGGCAAATCATTATGACATTTGAGATTTCTAAAGTGAAAAACAAAACTTGGAAATATTGCTGGTACAACAACAATTTATTGTTATTTATAGCAACTTAAATGTATTTATTTAAACAAGTCATGTATGTATGTGTCCTTTGACCAACAGCCAACTAAAAAAATATGTATCGTATCGTATTTTGTTGTTTTATTGTGTGTAAAAGCATGTAAACCATGATGAATAAGGCTTTTAATTGGATATTGTCAAGCCCCCAGTGCTCCTGGACCAGTGTGCAAAGTTTGGAGGCTATACAAACAAGTCAACATCAAAATGCTGAACCCATTTCTTACTATATTTCTATACGTTTTTGAAATCCCAGCAATTTTTTACTTCCTGTCTGTAATGTGTTTAGTAAAAAAGGCTACGTCTAAAAAACATGACCGACTTTGAGGCACCATCGGTCCGGCTGCGTTTAATCCACAGGGATGAGCCACTACTTACTCTTTTCGTCTGATCTTTGTCTTTCCAATGGTACCAAGGCTGTATGGCAAAATAATAGGAGACTGTGAAGGGTTTTAATTAACGTAAGAAGCTTGAAGCTCATGAATTGTACCCAATGTTTCTGGTTGGACTTGGACCTCTGTTGACGTGTCTGGCTCTGAAACACACATTCTTTTAGTACCTTTCTGAAGCCAGGCTAACATAACGACTTACAAAAAACACACTTCTTTTTAGTTTCAGCAGTGAAAAATCTGTTACGGTCATGCGGCATCCGCAGGCATCAGACCAACATCAAACTGCTTTTCCGAACTACCGTCCGTGGATAAGCAAACTTCTGATAGGGTGGGCAGACTGCTTGCCTTTACACGGTCTGAAGTAAGTCACGTGGTGCCCTCTGGGTAGTGTAGTTTATGTAACGTTAGGATCATTACCAATCTCTCTGACACTGACGCTTTTTCTGTCAGTGTGGTTGAGTACCGGCTACTTGCGAGAAGTAGTGGTACGCAAGAAAAAAGGCCGTTACGCTTAAGAGTAAAATGAAGAAGTGCGGGTACGGTACCACTTTGATCACTTTTGTACACGCAAATGTATCCTGGACTTCCTGACATGTCGCCCCCAGGTGGTGAAAATGAGCAACAACATCTCATCCACAAGGATTCTCAACATAGGGGCCCCACAGAGCTGTGTATTCAGACCCCTCCTGTACTCCTAGTACACCCACGACTTTGGAGCTACCCACAGCTCTAACAGGATCAACCACTTCAATGACAACACTACAGTCGTAGGCCTGATCACAAACAACATGGTGCTGAGTAAACAACCTCTCCCTCAACATGAAGAAAACCAAAGAACTAATTGTGGACTACTGCGTGAAAAAGACTCAACACACCAATATCGTCATCCATGGAGATGCTGTTGAGAGGGTCACAGATGTCAAGTTCCTGTGAGTCCTCTCTGAGACCCTGCATTTGTCACTTCACACATCTACCGTGGTGAAGAAGGCATGGCAGCACCTGTACAACCTCAAGAGGATAGAATATATGGCCTGTCCCAGAGAGCTCTCACATTTGTCACATTTGTCGTCGAGAGCTCATTGACAACATTCATAATTCTTTATGGATTTTTCAATTGGACTATCATAACTATACCGCCCAGTGTCAGAAAACTGTGTCTCAGTTGCAGGTCATGTGTTATACAGCAGGACAATGACCCACAAGGTTTTCAACTGTTCCATATCATTATAATTTTTTAATAATTGCCCTGACAGTGCTCAGTGGTATATTCAATTGTTTGTGAATCTTCTTGTAGCCATTACCCGATTTATGAAGGTCTACAAACATCTGTCTCTTTTCAACTGCCAGGTCTTTCACTTTCTTCATGGTGTTGGATGAAAATCCATGCATATTACCTCATTTATACACTTTAGTGGAACAGGAAGTGATGTGATGGCTCAATATGGTTGTTTTACACTTAGATTAACTTAAATAAGTGGGATTTTGGTAGATGTTACTTACAATAACCTTTAAGGGTGCCATTGATTGTGAAACCTTAATTTGGAGGACATTGATCATTTGTTTAATCAATGAATGATTTTGATTGGTTCCATTGACACATTAATAAAGTAGAGTATTCTTTCACATATTGGTATTTTGAGTTTTTCTCTATAATTGTATTGTTTATATTATTTACAGTATGCATATTGTTTGTACATTGCAAGTCAGGGGTGCCACAATGCAGTCTGTTACCATCTGTCAAGCAAGGATTTGTTACCCTTGAATCAGTCATTTTCACCCAACTTGCTTCTATCTAAAAGCCACATTGAGCCAGCAGCATAGAGCCCTGTATTGCCCTGCTGGTTTGCTTCTAAAACTAAGCAGGGTTGGGCATGGTTAGTCCCAGGATGGGAGACCAGTGCTGCTGGAAGTGGTGTTGGAGGGCCAGTAGGGGGCACTCTTCCCTCCTGTCTAAAGGTCTTTCCCAATGCCCAAGGGCAGTGATGGGGACTTCTGCCCTGCGTAGGGTGCCGTCTTTCAGATGAGACCTTAAATGGGTGTCCTGACTCTCTGTGGTCATTAAAAATCCCATAGCACTTATCGTAAGAGTAGGGGTGTTAACCCCGGTGTCTTGGCCAAATTCCCAACCAGGCCTCACTTCAATCATGGCCACCTAATAATCCCCCTCCTTCCTAATTGGCATATATAACTACTCACCTCTCCACCTGATAGCTGATGTGTGGTGAGCGTTCTGGCGCAAAATGGCTGCCGTGCATCACCCAAGTGGGTGCTACACATTGGTGGTGGATGAGGTGGGCTCTCCCCCTCACTGTGTAAAGCGCTTTGGGTTCCTTGGAAGAAAAGCGCTATATAAGTTGAATGCATTATTATTATTATGTGTCTGGTCTCCAGGTCGCTCTCTGGTCGCATTGTGGGAGGCGTATGGTGGTTCTTCACCCTCATCATCATCTCCTCCTACACGGCCAACCTGGCTGCCTTCCTCACAGTGGAGCGCATGGTGTCGCCCATCGAGAGCGCTGAGGACCTGGCCAAGCAGACCGAGATCGCCTATGGTACTTTAGATGGAGGCTCCACCAAAGAGTTTTTCAGGGTGAGCTGTAGCTCAAGATTAAGTTGTTCCGGAAAGAATCAACTGTCAGGAAGTGACTCCGTTTGTAAACTAAATACTGCTCTTACTGTTGTTTTGCCACCCCAGAGGTCAAAGATCGCCGTATTCGAGAAGATGTGGTCGTACATGAAGTCTGCCGACCCGTCAGTCTTTGTGAAGACCACAGACGAGGGCGTGATGAGGGTCAGGAAGTCCAAAGGGAGGTACGCCTACCTGCTGGAGTCCACCATGAATGAGTACATCGAGCAGCGGAAGCCCTGTGACACCATGAAGGTGGGCGGGAACCTGGACTCCAAGGGATACGGAGTGGCCACGCCCAAGGGATCAGCGCTTAGGTAATTACAGATCGTCACCATGGCGATCGATCCCACTCATTGTGTTTTACCTGTGAATGTCAAAGACACTCTTGAGGTGAGTGTGGTTACACCTTAATTTAAAATGATCACAATCTTGTTTTGATTGAGGTAGATAGAGATCACTATTTAATAGTAAAATCTCCAAAATGTTTTGGCAAATTTAGAAGTTTGCCTGTTTCAATGATTATGTAAGCTAATCAAATAAAATGAACATTAATAAGTTAAATTCAGTTAAATTCACTATTTTGTATATGGTTTGTAACCACACTCACCACTCTCATCATTAGCACTAACCTGTCGAACGCATGCTCCTTTCATCCCATATGTCTTCATATTGGCAATGGGCAAAGTATAATGTTTCTTTTTCTTTTTGAAATAACTAAGCAAACTGATTATAACTGTTCATTTGACGGAAAGTAAACACGAGCAAATTGAAAGGAAGCCTGTGTGTTATTCGTTTTGGGATGTTAGTTGATTTTGGACACATTGGAAACACTTAAAGAGATGTGAATACTGTTTGTAAATATCAAAACAGCCTTTAATTAAGAAAGAGCATGAGATATAGAATCCTCTATTGTAGTTATTTCCTATGCCATATCTACTGATTTAATTAACATTTTATGGTAAGTCTTTATTTTGAGAGTCTAAAAAGTGTATCTGTAGATGCTCTACAGATTATCTGCAGACTATCAGCAACATTTTAACAAACAATCTACTAACCCTAACCCTAATCCTAACCTTAACCCTTCCTCTAATGTTAACCTTAACCATTACCCTAAAACATATTCTAAACTTACCCCTACCCTTAAACTACACAATTAGTTGCTTATCAACAAATAGTTCGTTGATAGTCATATCATCAACAAACTATCTGTAGAGCACCTACAGATGGAATTTCGGACTCTCCAAATAAAGTGTAACCCATTTTATTTTAATACCAAAAAACAGTTATGACCAGCATTTGCATAATTATTTCAGGGTAAAGGCTGTAGTACTAGCCCAGTTTTTTTAGAAATATCATGCTGTTAACATTTAGCAGTTCAGTACTTCCAACAATCTTTGTTCATCAATCAGATACACTTACCTAAAGGATTATTAGGAACACCATACTAATACTGTGTTTGACCCCCTTTCGCCTTCAGATCTGCCTTAATTCTACGTGGCATTGATTCAACAAGGTGCTGAAAGCATTCTTTAGAAATGTTGGCCCATATTGATACAATAGCATCTTGCAGTTAATGGAGATTTGTGGGATGCACATCCAGGGCACGAAGCTCCCGTTCCACCACATCCCAAATATGCTCTATTGGGTTGAGATCTGGTGACTGTGGGGGCCATTTTAGTACAGTGAACTCATTGTCATGTTCAAGAAACCAATTTGAAATGATTCGAGCTTCGTGACATGGTGCATTATCCTGCTGGAAGTAGCCATCAGAGGATGGGTACATGGTGGCCATAAAGGGATGGACATGGTCAGAAACAATGTTCAAGTAGGCCGTGGCATTTAAACAATGCCCAATTGGCACTAAGGGGCCTAACGTGTGCCAAGAAAACATCCCCCAAACCATTACACCACCACCAGCCTGCACAGTGCTATCAAGGCATGATGGATCCATGTTCTCATTCTGTTTACACCACATTCTGACTCTACCATCTGAATGTCTCAACAGAAATCGAGACTCATCAGACCAGGCAACATTTTTCCAGTCTTCAACTGTCCAATTTTGGTGAGCTCTTGCAAATTGTAGCCTCTTTTTCCTATTTGTAGTGGCCCATCCGCCTCAAGGTTGTGCGTGTTGTGGCTTCACAAATGCTTTGCTGCATACCTCAGTTGTAACGAGTGGTTATTTCAGCAAATTTGCAGCTTGAAGCAGTCAGCCCATTCTCTTCTGACCTCTAGCATCAACAAGGCATTTTTGCCCACAGGACTGCCGCATACTAGATGTTTTTCCCTTTTCACACCATTCTTTGTAAACCCTAGAAATGGTTGTGCGTGAAAATCACAGTAACTGAGCAGATTGTGAAATACTCAGACTGGCCCGTTTGGCACCAACAACCATGCCACGCTCAAAATTGCTTAAATCACCTTTCTTTCCCATTCTGCCATTCAGTTTGGAGTTCAGGAGATTGTCTTGACCAGGACCACACCCCTAAATGCATTGAAGCAACTGCCACGTGATTGGTTGATTAGATAATTGCATTAAGGAGAAATTGAACGGGTGTTCCTAATAATCCTTTAGGTGAGTGTATAATTGTATTATTTTCACTATTAACATGGCCATGTAAATGGGTCACAAAGCACATCTAGGCTTTTAGCATACAGACCAAGCAGCCATTTGGGTTAACTGACTGATTTCACACTGTGGCTGTCAATTCAAATTTGAGCCAGTCTTGTACATCAATCTTTATTATAAAGTATGCATATACTGTATGATTCTAGACATTTAATCTTCCTACCTTCTTTGATGTGTAAATTGGGCTGTTGAATTGATTGTCATAGTAACACTTGTTTTAATTAAACCCTCCACAACATGCCACAGTGGTTTGTATATGTACTTTAATAATAAAGCTGTGAATATTAATCATCCTGTTGAAATGGCTACATGAACTCTAACAACTTTTCCAAATCAGATGCACAGTATTATATGGACTTTGATTTTGATCAATTGGAAAATCTCTTTTTTTTTATCAATTGGAAAAACCATCTGCTCTAAATTTCTCTGCCAGTCCAAGAAAGATAAATAAATCATGCTTAACTCTGCCTTCATAACATTGTAAACTCTTTCCTTTCTTCATAATGTAATATAATAATTCATAATTCAAACACTAATTCAAGTAATTTATGCTGTGCAACTGATGGGGTATCATCACATTCCACCGCTTACCTGTTCTTGCCTTACCTGATGAAAACGTAATGTTCTTCCTTCCTGTTTTATTCCTCACATTTTCTCCCCACGTCATACATGACATTACATATTGTCAGTCGCATCACAAGTAAACTGCCGCTCTCAAAGACAAATGCTACCAACCCTAATAGAGAATTTATTTTACTCATCCATAAGAAGGCAAACTGGCCTCTTTCTTTCCGATTCTCTGGATAAGAAAGAAATCAGGGGTTTTACTGAGAAAGACTCTAGCTTTCTGGTCTTCATGCTGTAATAGCATATGTTCCTTTAGTCTTCAGTTCAGCAGCACCTTCCGCCATGTTATCCATGAGAAGGTTGTCCATAGAAGTCCAGTAAAGAGACGGGAGCACTGTCAGTAATGCTTTGGGCAGTGCAATTAGAACAATACAATAACTCAAGTTATGACTACTATGACATACATTTTAGTTTAGGTATAATGTGAAATGTTGGCTATTTATTTATATTCAGTATCAAGAGAATACTATGTTTTTATTAGATTTTGATGGAATTTCGGAAGATTTATATACTTTCCCACAGTCAGATGAGTTTCTGCATACAGTATGATAGAGAGAGGGATATGCTTGCCACCAAATGAGAATTAGTATTAACAAATGGTCTGGAAAATCACAGGAACAGCACACAGTGCAGTGATACGCTAATAATACCCCAAACGATCTCTTTAATACAACGATATACACAAACATCTGGTCCAAATCATTACTGACATTTGAAGTTCTCCTACCTAATAAAACGTGTCTTGCTTGGTAAAATCATTCATCAAAATGCCTTATGTTATTATTTTTATATACAAACTCAATTATTTTTTAACTAGTCTTACAATAGGTCACAGAGTTATTTTTCATATACATGAATATGTTTTTTTTCATAAACAGAGCCTACATTTTTAGTATTTCTGAACTACCTCTGCCACACACCGTATAACATTTTCATAAATGCTGACCAGTTACTATTCTATTATCGTTTCAAGAAACCCAGTAAACCTGGCAGTGTTAAAACTGAACGAGCAGGGCCTGTTGGACAAATTGAAAAACAAATGGTGGTACGACAAGGGCGAGTGCGGCAGCGGGGGCGGTGATTCCAAGGTCAGCCCCGATATGAGAAACGTAGCGGGTAACCGCGGCAATGGAGGGTAACCGGCAACGTACTTAAAAAAACACATCGGCTGCAATACCACAAATCCCCTTTTGTCTTTAACGACTTTAGTTTGTCTAACTGTAGAACTATAATTAAATGAGTAATTCTTAAAACACTGCGGTTTGTTTTGATAGTAGTCAAATTAGCGATCCCCCAAAATAGCACAGTTCTGATCGTTTTTCTCAAGTGCTGGCTTTGGACGGCAACAATAATTAACAGGTTTGCAACTTTGCATATCCGAGTGTTTCCATTTTGCCGGTTACCCAAAGTGATATAGTAATACACATCTTGCAACAGGGAGGAAGGACACAAAGCTAGATGGAGTATTAATGCATATCACTTTGGCAGTGACAGTTTCAAGTTGTGATTGTTTTTTTGTTTATGTTTATTTATCTAGACATGTCGGTTAAACACATCTATACATAATAATGGGTGTATGTTTACTATGTTCTGAATAACATAAGATAACATAGGTAATGTTATTTATGTTATTTCCCTGGTTGAAGAATCCCTGTAAACCTAGCGGTGTTGAAACTCAATGAGCAAGCCGTCTTAGACAAACTGAAAAACAAATGGTGGTACGATAAGGGAGAGTGTGGAAGCAAAGACTCCGGAAGAAAGGTCAGTCCCTGTGTTGGTCCTATACTTAACACCAAGATTGATCATTAGCTCTTCTGTGAGGCCCCTCGTCCCCTTCACAGCACTGAGCACTTTTTCTCTTTGTCTCCAATCTTTCATTTACCCAAACAAGTGTTCTTACATGTATAAATGTGATTACAGACCTTCAACTTGTGATTATTGATAGTGGCTGTGTCCTCACATTATATCAATAAGTCAGTGGACCAAAATTTTAGTAAATGCTTGTTTCATCTATACAGAAAATACATCAGTTTATTTTTTGTGAGTACACAGCTAATGCTGTTACATCCATTTGCAGCGATAATTAAAGCTCTTTTGGGTATGAAACAACCTGACTGATGTTACTTTTTTTCAATGTCTGGTGTTTCTAGACATTTGACGAAATTCATACAATTTCAACGTTTTTTGTGATATTCACTTTGGAAATCCAAAGAGACACAAGGGTAAATGACGGTGTGGAGAGAAAGACGTTGACAGGAGGACTCATCCATAGCTGACCCTCTCCCAGAATGGCCCCACTCAGTGCTGTTTTCCTTGTCTCCGTCTTTAAACAGTATGCATGCAACTGGTTTAGAACCAACACATGGCCTCTCGGCCACCCGACCGCAGACAATGCATGTCACAGATGTACACCCCCCCCCTCTTGTGATGTCATGATGATCATGGCTGGGAGAACCGATTTCCCTAGGTTTTTTGGGTAATTTATTAGCAAATCCAATAGTAATTTATATAGACAATCCAAACAGGGGTTGACATTAACTTTATTGGACACTTGTCTTTTCGACAAGTAAGCCTGTTTTTCAAAAACTACTGGTCCGAAGCAGAAGTTTAAAATATTGTAATTAACACGCATGTATGTAATTCTGGGAAACAAGCAATACATCTCTCCAATGTTTCATGTCAAAACCAGGGATTTAATTTTTTGCGGTGGCACCAAGGCCATTGGCCAGGAAATTAAGGTAATCTAGAAAGAAAAGCCAGTTCAGTTGCTTTTAAAATTACCAATTCAATGTGCAATCACATTTACAATACAACATGGCTAACTAACTTTTTGGTCACAGATCTACAGTACGAGTCACTCAGATCATTCAACCAATCTGTTTGACAAAACGTTTCTCAAATAATGCAGTTAGAAATAACATGGTATACTGGTGTATTTCTGTAAACTTTTGTGAGCGATGCATAAGAGGTAACACAAAAGTTTTAGATACCGCTTTAAAGTTAGCATGGTAACAGAGTCACTGTTTTCTGCAGAATATCTGTCACTTGCTAGCTTGACTATTCATATACAGTTCAAATGCTTAACAACATTCACACATGTAAATTAAACAAAGTCAGAAACCGAGTAATTTGAGATTAAATGTCACTTTAAAGAAATGTTCTCTCGCGCAATGCTTCTAAATTCTTCTCCTCTTTTTCTGACACTGTCACACATTCAGTTTTGGCAACTTGTCAAGTGCGTGTTCAATGAAGCGCAATGGTTTTGTCCAGCTATTAAACGTCAGAAATACTTTCAATATCGCATGGTTGATATCTCTATGCATTGAAGTGAATGAGCACTTGCACTGCGTAAACACAACTCTGTGTGATCACCATGCAGTCCGAATGCACAAATGCCATCTCCTAATCTGAAAGACCAACCCCATTTTTCAGAACATATTGGTAAAATCGCGGGATCAAAAAATTTTCAAGTTACCAGCTAAGTCTCTTTACATTTTAAATGGTAATTTTTTTAAGTGTACATTCTACTGACTAATATAATTGTTTTGGTCCCAGACAACCGTTAATGTCAATCCCTGCTACCTAAAAACTTAAATCAATGTGGATATTTTATCCTCCTGCATGGTCCCAGTCGATGGAAATACAATCTTAGAGTTATTTTGGAATAGACGACTCCAACTACAGTACATAGAGTACATACAGTAAATACAGTACATAGAGTACTGTATCATTCTGATAGTGTGAAGCAATCTCTCCTGGTTGAAGAATAAACGATAGATACGTAAGAAGAGAGATATGGAATGGAATTCATGTGTTTTAATTTGTGTGCGATTTTATTTAACTGGACATTATGTTAGATACATGAAACAGTATACCTGTATTGAATGCCCATGTTTTATCATGTGCTTTCAATCACTTACTGAGAACATTTATGTTCACCCCAAGCTTGTTACATGTGCATGACTTTGCATGATGATGATGATGTCAGATTTTGGTGCTCTATGACGTTTATAGCGGTTAGTTAAATTAGAAAGATGTGTCAGCACCTTTCGAGGAGATAAACAATAAGCTGTATAATTATCAAGAAGGCTCAGTTAATGGCATGCATCTTCTAAGGTCACTGTGGCAGTGTAGCAGTCTTAGGTGGCCTGTACGTTGTTGTGTTCCACCTTCACCCAGGTGTTGTGGGTCGTGTCTCTGGGGCATGACTGGGTGCGTCTCACCCTGTGTCTGTGTGCCGTTAGGACAAGACCAGCGCTCTGAGCCTCAGCAATGTGGCTGGGGTGTTCTACATCCTAATTGGAGGGCTGGGCCTGGCGATGCTTGTGGCATTGGTCGAATTCTGTTACAAGTCCAGGATCGAGTCTCGGAGGATGAAGGTAAGCTAAAGAGAACGGTTATATGTATGCTGGGTCTGGACATAACCCTGTGACCCTGCTGTTACCCTGTGACACTGCTGTTACCCTGTGACACTGACTGTTACCCTGTGACACTGACTGTTACCCTGTGACCCTGCTGTTACCCTGTGACCCTGGATGTTACCTTGTGACCCTGGCTGTTACCCTGTGACCCTGCTGTTATCCTGTGACCCTGCTGTTATCCTGTGACCCTGCTGTTACCCTGTGACCCTGGCTGTTACCCTGTGACCCTGCTGTTACCCTGTGACCCTGCTGTTACCCCGTGACCCATCTTTCGTGCTGAAGAATGCAAATTCTCTGCCAGTATTGTCCTATAACATACTACATTCACCTTGCCATCAATTTTCACAAGGTTCCCTGTGCCTTTAGAGCTCCCACCCCCCCCAACACATAAGTGAGCCACCACCATGCTTGTGTGGGGATGGTATTCTTTTCACTATAGGCCTTGTTGACCCCTCTCCAAATGTAGTGTTTATGGTTGTGACTATAAAGCTCTATTTTCGTCTCATCACTCTAAATTACAGTGTGCCAGAAGCTATGAGGCATGTCAAGGTGTTGTTGGGCATATTGTTACCAGACTTTTTTGTGGCACTGGCGCAGTAAGGGCTTCTTTCTGGCAAATCGACCGTGCAGCTCATTTTTGTTCAAGTATCGTCATATTTTTCTCCCTGAAACAACCACACTGTCTTTTTCCAGAGCAGTCTGTATGTCTCCCGAGGTCACCTGTGGGATTTTCTTTGTATCCCGAACAGTTTTTCTGGCAGTTTTGGCTGAAATCTTTCTTGTTCTTCCTGACCTTGGCTTGGTATCAAGAGATCCCAGAATCGTCCAATTCTTAATAAGTGATTCAACAGAACTGACTAGAATTTGCAAGGCTTTGGATATCTTTTTATATCCTTTTCCAACTTTATGCAGTTTCAGTGCCTTATTACGCAGGGCTTTTGACGGTTCTTTGCTGGTCCCCATGGCTCAGTATCTAGCCTGCTCAGTGCATCCATGTGAGAGCTAACAAACTCATTGAGTATTTCTAAACAGACACTAATTGCAATTTAAAATGCCACAGTTGTGGGAAATTAACCTTTAATTGCTATTTTAACCTGTGTCACCTTGTGTGTCTGCAACCAGGCCAAACATTCAAGGTTTTGTAAACTTTTGATCAGGACCATTTGTGGGATTTCTGTTATCAGTATGGTTTACAAAGGAGTAAAACAACTATGTTATAATTAATGTCTTCGTATGATCACTATCCTTACACAACAGTCAGATATTTTGTATAAACAATCATATTGTCAATATCAATGCCAAAATTTCACAATTGATGCTGAGTATGCAAACTTATGAGCACAACTGTACAGTATATAGACAGGTGTTAATTGTTTGTCCTGTAAATTAGTGTCTCTGTTAGTGTATATAGACCGAGTATTTGTCCTGTAGGTTATTGTCTCGATTGGTGTATATAGACAGATCTGTAGTATTTGTCCTGTAGGTTAATGTCTCTATTGGTGTATATAGACAGGTGTAGTATTTGTCCTGTAGGTTAATATCTGTATTGGTGTATATAGACAGATGTGTAGTATTTGTCCTGTAGGTTAATATCTCTATTGGTGTATATAGACAGATGTGTAGTATTTGTCCTGTAGGTTAATGTCTCTATTGGTGTATATAGACAGATGTGTAGTATTTGTCCTGTAGGTTAATATCTCGATTGGTGTATATAGACAGATGTGTAGTATTTGTCCTGTAGGTTATTGTCTCTATTGGTGTATATAGACAGATGTGTAGTATTTGTCCTGTAGGTTATTGTCTC
>JACXGM010004878.1:0-36632 GCA_016801145.1 Umbra pygmaea
AGCTATAGATAAAGCTATAGAAATACTGTATAATAAAGCTATAGATAAAGCTATAGAAATACTGTATAATAAAGCTATAGATAAAGCTATAGAAATACTGTATAATAAAGCTATAGATAAAGCTATAGAAATACTGTATAATAAAGCTATAGATAAAGCTATAGAAATACTGTATAATAAAGCTATAGATAAAGCTATAATAATATTTTGATGTTATACAGTATTATGTACCAATGATGTAAAATGTATCACAATTTGATGCAAATCCAGGCCCAACGTTTCAAGGTCATTATGTATAATGACCTTGGATGCTTGATACTGAAACGAGATTTCATAATTTAGGGATGATATGATACATGGGTTTATCTTAAACACAAAATAAAGTGCCTTGATACAGACCTTAGCCTTGGCATATTGGCCATACCCCACAAACCTCTAATGTAACTAATTACTACTATAAACTGGATAGTATAAATGTATTATTTTGGCATACTAGTGATCTACAGCCTAATATCCTACCGTTTTCATTTAATTAGCATTCAGGTTTTAAACAAAACTGTTTATTAATTATTATATACTATAAATTACAACATTTATAACATTAGGAATACCTCAGAATATACATTTGATAATTGAAGTGGATAATGCCATCTGCACATTCAGCCTTTACGTAATAGTAAATTCAAGCATTGGACAAAAAAAGTTTTCAATTTCCTATTCTGCAGTGAAGGTAAAAAAAAGAATTCTCTGCAGAACTTTAAAATCAGTGTCTGTTATCGTTTTGTTTTCATCACACATTCCTGACTATGGGACATTCACACTTTGCCACCAAGGGATTTCTTAATGAAACTTAGTATACATGAAGTGTCACTCATTTGAAACCAAATTGTTTCTGTTTTAATGTATTATGCATCAAGCTAAATAAACAACATCTGTTTAATGTGAAGAGTTTATTGCACGTAAAGGATTTCATTTTAGATCAGTTGTTTTTTAACCTCTCCTGGGACCCCTCAGCCATTTCAGATATTAGATGTATTCCAGAGCTAGCACACCTGAATCAACTTGTCAAGATATCATCAAGTCCTTCACTTTTTGAATCAGGTGAGCTAGTTCAGGGCACAACAAAACTGTGAGACAGCCGTGGGTTCCCAGGAGAGGTCTGAAAACCACCGCTTTAGATTATTTCCATGCCACACTATGTTGTGAACATGTAAGAGCCTTGCTTAAGGTTGCAACCCCATGAAGGTGCCCAATTATTTCATACATTGATAAAATTCTAACTGCGTAATCTCAGCAAGGACTTTGAACTGCCCCTGCGAATGCAGGGTGGTTGTTCAGTCCAGAAGTTGTAATAAACAAATAGTTATAATAATAAATGAACAAAGTAATGATTTTTGGTGAAATGCCATATCGAGCCATATCTCTTAATGTGCTCAAATTGCCCCTCCAGGGTGTAATCTTGGGTGTTGGGCTTGTGGATGTGGAACCCATCTCTTTGAACTTTGCAATTGACTGTGTTTATTACCAGATTTAGACGTTTCACTGCCCACAGACTAGATTAGGGAGCAGACGAGGCAGAGAAGACAGACCTGGCCATCCGAAGAAGTCATTTCTTAGCAGTGAGTGGGTGAAGCGGCTTGCATGGAAGCGTTACCTGGGGGTGTGGGAAAAGAGGCTGGTGGAAAAGACATCCTTTGATAAATCTGTATTGATAGCCTTTAAAGAAAAATAGGTCTCCCCCGTAATATTGCTGATCTCTGTCCTTTTAAACCTTGATAAATTATATAAACATGTCTGTCTCATTAAAAGGCCAGCTTAATGTTTTCCGTAAGTTGTTTTGAAGTGTTTCACAGAACTAAAGTGTTTTTTAGGTGAGTCAGCTGTACAGTGTGTCTGTCATTCCTGAAGGTTGTTTTCAACAGCATTAGAGAGAAACCATTGAATTTCAGTGTCTAGAAAAAGTTCACTGCAAAGTAGGAACCTGTTGCTAAGTGGCCTTCTAGAAAGAAACCATGCGCTGAGTGGTGGCTAGGCTTCTTCTGGCTGTGCCATGTGTAAAGACGGGACATAGTGATTTTCATTCTGTTCGTTGATCTACTGTACAATCGCACGGAATTAGCAATTAACGCTGAAAGTCTTCTGTAAATATGAGATCCGCGCCATCTCAAGCTTTCAATTTTAAAATACATCCAGGACCATGACAGAATTAATCTAGTTCTTGGCTCTTGATTGTTTTTCTCTCCAGTGCTATTCAGCAGCAGATGATGCTTTGCTTTTCGACATGTTGTGGAGCTGTTGTCTTCAGTCCTTTTAAGCTAAAAATAAATAGACTATATACAGCACAATGACAACAGCCAAAAGCATCTATTCCCATACTCATTAAAACACAAAACTATGTTTTAAGCAAGAATTTGTTATTGATATGCAATAAAGAAAAAGCAATGTTTTTCAGCAAACAACATTGACTGGCTACAGTAGCTATAGTATGCTGATCTATTGTTCTATAAACAGTTTGGGCAGGTTGCTTAGGATTCAAACATTCTCCACTAATCTCTAGTCAGTGTGACATCAGTTTGTTATGGTTGGGAGTGTCAGTCTCCAGTTAAAGAGTTAAGGAGGCCTGACAGCCACGCCGGTGCAGAGCTGTGTCCTTCCGTTATTGAGCTGGGGTACAAAGGGACTGGGTCAATAGTGTTTTATTTGGACCGGGATATCCTCGTGGCATGATTCAGCATGCTCTCTTGTGAATATGCTGTAGGTCAGTAAATTATTGAGCTATTAAAGAACTGAAGAATGCTCCAGAAATGGCTGACCATTGTTTTCAAGATAGTCTACTCCCATTCATGTACACCATTTTGCAGAATTTGCAGTTATTGAACATTTTCAGAAAAATGCCATTTGGACAGCTTTGTGAGCACATGTGCCTCATAGGGTGGTTTAATCTAGATCAAAATAAACATAAATATGATTTTAGGGAGACGATAATTTTATTTTATGCAGGTATGGCCAAGAAAGATTGTCCAATGAGACTAGTTTGCCAGCCATAGTAGAAAAAAGCTCATGAGAATTGTGGTGCTCCTGAAATGCCCTCAAAAGAAGGAGCTGGCAGGTTCCAGAATCTTCTGGAGGCATCTGGCAGGGACAACCCATCCCCTACACTGGTAACTTCCATCAAGACCTTCTCAGGGCGTTTCCTTGAAGGCTCCAGAGAAGCGTCTCAGAGTGGAGGCAGAAACATAAGTTCCGTTTGGAGACGCTGATGCAGAGAAGAAGCAAAAGTCACTTGGCTGCAGAAATGCAGGATCCAGCGATGGGCAAAATGAGGCTTTCTGGAACGCTGAGGCGATTCGAACATTTGGTTCAAGGCTTTGTGAATTGCTCAAAATATTTACCCACATTTACTGACAGTCACATATCTGGCAGCCGCAGTAATAGCACAGATGGGCAAATATTCATCCAATATAGTTTTCTTCAATATCACTTAACAAAGTGTTTTTAAAAACCTGGTGTCAAGTGGCAAGATGTGCTTTTGGAACAAGATTTTAAAACGTTTTTCCGGTGCAGTAAGTTTCAGAAAGAGTGTGAAAGTATGAAGGGTGAATGGCAAGGGGCCCATTGTTCACTTGAAACAGGAGAGGTGTTTCTTGTTAGATTTGGAATTTTCCCCCTTCTACGTACAAAAGTATTCAACCCCCATTGCGAATCAGGTTTATTGTCAACACTTACAAACTTTCAGCTGTTTGCAATGAACAAATCAAACAAAAACAATTGAAATAGCTCAACACAACGAATGCATCAAGTGGTTTCCCCTAATCCAACTGAAAATGCAACTCATTATGACTTCTCCAGTCTCAAAATTATTAAATCCCTCACAACAGCACAAATATGCAAAACAGGGGTTGGCTCAAGTACACCTGATGCAACTATTCAAGGGCTTCATTATTTGCATCAGGTGTGCTTGGCCTGGAACACATGAAATACCTGATTTGTCTAGGGGTTTGTTGAGTGTCACGTTTGACTGCGTGTGAGAAACATGGATAAATCAAAATAATGGTCCAAAACATTGAGAGATTATCACCCTTCCCATTCAAGGAACAGGATACAAAAATATAATGAAGGGACTGAATGTTTCCAAAGACACCGTTGAAAGCATAGTTCGCAAGATCAAAGTTAAAGGAACAGTGGTTACATTACCAAGACAGGACAGAAAAATTAAGCTATCAACGGCTGCAACTGGATTGCTGAGATGGTAGATTGTAAATAACCCTTGAGTCACTGCAAAAGACACAAGAAAATTCAGCTCCAATATGCTCAAAATTATATAAAGAAGCCACAGATGTTTTGGGATTCTGTTTTGTGGAGCAATGAAACAAAACTGGAACTTTTAAGCACAATGGATCAGCGGTATATCTGGAGGAAGCACAATGAAGTATATGAACTGTAGGCCATCGCTTATGAGGAATGGGTTAAGATTCCTCAGAATCACTTCCAGAGGCTAATGTCTGGATTTGCATCTTTTTTGCAGTAGTTCTTAACAGTAAAAGCGTGCTCTACTAAGTACAAAAAGTGCTTACCTTGAAGGAATGTATAATTTTGACACTGGAGTTATTATCAGTTGCATTTGCGTTTGTGATATTTCAATTGGTTTTGTTTGATATGTTCATTGCAAATAGCTGAAAGTCTGTACATTTTTACAATAAACCTGATTTGCCATTGGGGTTGAATAATTTTGATTGCAAATGTATATTAAATAATTCCCCACCAGGGTCATGCATATTAGTTAAAATGTTAGATCCCTGTGTTATAATGGTTAATCAATTACTTATTTAAGTGCCCTGCAGATCTTTTTAAGACCCTGTTCTAGTTATGTGTGTGCTATTTAGTGCCTCTATCCCCAAAAATAGAATCCAAAAACATAGCCTCCCCATGGTATGAAATTCTATAGATAAACTTCCAACATAAAAACAACTATACATGACCAAGGGAAAAGTCTCGAAACTGAAAAGATGCATTTTTGTGTAACACAGAAAAGAATGGGTTGTAGAAAATGTCTAAATAATTATGGTAGAGGAAGGTGATCCTTTTTTACTGGCATATTTCAGATCTGTGGTAAGTTACAGGTGCCCACAGGGTATATATTGCCACTGAACAGGTTTAGAGGAAAAGAAAAACAATCATCTTTCCACAAGAACAAACAACTGTCTGAGGATGTCAGAAATAAAGTAGTCCACAAAACACATTTTAAACAAGAGAAGTTTGAACCCATGGAACTAATGTCACCCCCATAAGACTTAGCTGTGAGAAAATACTTGACCTCAAAAGTTGGATTGAACAGTTGACAATACACCTTGAACAACTGCGAAAGATCTACAAGCTCACCAGAAAACAGTTTTAGCCAACACCATCCATCACACACATAACCAAGAAAGGCATAAATAATAGAAAGCCCAAATATACCCCTCTGCTGACACAAAAAAGCCTGATCGAATAAGCCATCTAAACAAGCGTATATCTTTATGGGAAAGAAACAAAATTGGTGTCCTTTGGTTAAGCAGATATTATAGTCACAATATTCTCCATATCACCTGATACAGTCCCAGCCATGTAGGATACAGTTAGTGGTATGCAGCCCTGAGGTTCCCCAGACCTGAGAAAGTAAAGAGGATGTTGCTCAGTATGCCAAAGCCAGTGGACAGGATAAAGAGAACGCAAGAGAACATATCAGTTTCGTCACCACTTAGAGGTTTGCATATTACAAATAAAGACAAGGTGTTGCCGTTTATGACATTTTTGCAGTATTTGTCTTTTTGCATGTGACAAACTGAATCTTCGGGAGCATATCACTCACAGTGTCTGCGAAGAGTTTAGTCTTGTCGTCTGGAACATTCTGAATACAGTAGTAATAAGAATGACTCCTCTGGCATATATACAGCATACGCATTAAAAGCTTAGTGTATATATTATTATGGATTTGCCTAACATTTATGCTGTCTTTTTTATTATTTGACAAAGACATCTAAACTTCAAAAGGTTTCTATATAAGGACACCGGCTCTTTCTCCCTACCGCAAGGCTATCACTAATTATCATGACGAAAGACACAGAGCTGCCTCGCCCTTGACGTATGCAGGCCTGCTATCTGAAGGACATGTACTGTCAGCTTGCGAACACAACTCCCGAATATCAGTATCGCAAGCTTGCACAGATAACCAAGGGTGTTGAAGCATAACATGCATGGCTGGTGTTTAAGCACATTGTTGGCTAAAGTCCTGTTCCATGTAGCGGTCAAATTGAGCCTATTGGGTCTTCCGGGCAGGCATGGTGGCCTAGTGGTTAGTACTGTGGCCTCACAGCAAGAAGGTTCTGGGTTCGAACCCCGGTCATCCCATGCCTTTCTGTGTGGAGTTTGCATGTTCTCCCCATGCCTGTGTGGGTTTCCTCCGGGTGCTCCGGTTTCCCCCACCATTAAAAACATGCAGGTTAGGTTTGGGACTACAGATGGAAATTAGCATCTATGCTATAATCTGGCTCATTTACAGTCTGTACAGAAGTGTAAGATTGTTCATTAATGTGCACTGTCAATAAACGATATCCTGTAGAACACAGACTTGAACAAGGTTAGCAGAAGAATTCTTGTGAATGTGGGCTGATTTTACTTGTCTCACCTCAGTAGCTATTAGGTCATCAGCCATGCTGCCATGTCTAACAATATATGTCCTTGTATGAATCTGCTAACATACAGCTCTGACAGATACACCACAGTGGTTCTCTGTAGCTCAGTTCATATACTGTAGCATGGCATTTGCAATGCCAAAGAATTTGGGTTAAATTCCCTGTGAGGCATTCTGGGAAATTAGCTTTTGGTTTGAAAATATAACAAAATGCATCAGTGTACCTTATTCACCCTTATTGAATGATGAATGATGCTTGCTATAAGCTGTCAATGAAAATAGTAGCATATATGTGAATGTGCCTGACTCTTTGACAGTGTTGTGTTTAAACTTTAGATCACTAGTTACTTTTTGTGTACAACGTAATAATTGTACACATTTTCTACTTGAAAATGTGTTTTTGGATTCTCATGTTTGAGGCACATTCGTTTATTATTGCCAAATGGAATTCCATGCTTCTTCCTTTTGCTGTTTACTTAATTGATCCTTGATCTTTTTTAATTAACTGCATCTTTCCCAATTAATAGATTGTTTAGTTTAGTTTGTTAATTTGTCACAGAAATTCAGGCGAGAGTGAAAAGATTATGCTCTGTACAGCTCCAGCAATGCAGTAGAAACGAACGGGTACCAGAAAGGTATAAAAGAAACAAAGTGTTAACTTAATTCTGAAAATGTTTGGACAGTATTCAAAATGCAAAAAACAAACAAAAACCAAATGATTACCACATTATGTGATATTTAACTTTGTAATTTTATTAAAAAAATATACACTAAATTCAAATCTGATGACTGCATCACACTCCCAAAAATGTAGACTGTTTACCACTGTGTAACATCACCTTTTCTTTTAATAACACTTATTAATTGTTCGGGCACACTGAAGACACCAGTTGGTTAAATTAGCAAGCAGAATTGTTCGACTATTCCTCCATTATGCATCTCCTGAGCTGCACAAGGGTTTTGGTGCTCATGGGAGTTGTAGTTAAAGATCTGCCTTAGAGGCAGAAATCATTTGATTGGCGGACCACATATCACGTCGCAAATGTGCACATGAGCATAGTTTTCTCAGTTTTTAATCCTATCTAAACATACTGTACACCTAACCTTAACCTTAACCCAAACCTTAACCACACTGTATTGTTAAAATGTAATCCTGTGTATTATATACGCAAAGGGAAGTGTTTAGTTGGCATAAATCATAATTATCAATCAAAAGTAAACCGTACAGATTGTCTTTTCAATTTTTGATGTGAGGTCCGCCCTCCATTATGAATCAACCAATCAAATGTTTTCTTTCTCCAAGGCTGATCTGCCTGGAAAACACCTTTCAATAACTTAAACTCCTATGAGCGTTTGGGGCCTTCGTTGTCTTATTTTTCTGCTTCATAATGCGCCACACATTCTCAATCGGAGACAGGTCAGAATTGCAAACAGTCCGTGCTAGCACACGCACTCTTTGCTTTTACAACTACCTGTATGTGCTTGTAATCCAGGCAAAATGTGGTTTGGCGTTGTCCTGCTGGAAAATGCAGGGACGTCCCTGGAATAGACGACATCTGAATGGCAGCATTTGTTGTTCCAAAATGTGTACATACCTCTCAGCATTAATGGTGCCCTCAAGTTACCCAAGGGTGTAGGAACGACACGCGCGCGCCACCACCCCCCCCCCCCCCCCCCCCCCCCCCCCCCCCCCACCGCCGGCCGCTCCATCCAAAGTCCCGGGCTTTGAAATGTGTGTATATTTAAAAATATATATAATAATTCACAAAGTAAAACATCACGTGTTAATAACGTGTTTTTAATATAGTACAGAGTGAATTGAATTCTAATTACTCTTAGATTTTTGCATTTTCCATACTGTCCATACCTTTTCGGAATTGGGATTGTAAATAATAGTATATACGGGAGTCTAAAACAGTAATATGAATGCACGTATACACCTGACATGAAACACAGTAACAATATAACATTGAGCAACGCTGAAACAAACACACAGAGACTAAATAATATTACTAATGAAACAGCTGTGTCCAGTTGACAGAAATTCACAAAAATATTCTATTGGTGAGTGAAAGTAGACATCAAACATAGAACAGCAGGGGGCAACTGTGACACAATGTCTCTTCTGGACATTAGTTATCACATCCTTTAGTGTTTCCATGACAGTTGTGGCTATCAGTGTTAGCAACCATATTAAACCATAGCAGTGTTACTGCAGGCTACTGACGTCTCTGCCCATGGCCCCGAATGCTCCAGATTGCCCATTTGCTTTTAAAGTTCGGATGCTGAGAGGATTTTCTACATATTTTAACATGTGGTAGGCCATGCCTAAAGCTATAGTGGAGTGACGGGAAAAGACCGCTGGTCAGAGCTTGCCCAGAACTCGTGTCTAAGCTGTACCGTGGCAGCCACAACTAAAGTACCACAGATGGTCGCCACAGTAACTGCTCTGTGTTATAACCAAATTACTCAACCCCTCACTTCACTACACTAGGCTCCAGCTCCAGACAAAAATAAATACAATTTTATATGTGTCTTATATATAACCACATTTCGAGAATTTGGTAATAAGCTTACATAGACAAATTTGTTGGAAAATGTTTAATAGGTCAGACAGCATTTCATTTGTATTTCATTCTAAAGTTGTTTTAGTTGTCAAGGCCTGGAAACAAGTTATAGAAGGTATAAAAGTTTCTCTAAATTACGATATGTGCTTTGATCAGTTTACTGCTCTTTACCATTTATTAAAGAGCACATATGCCAAACATTTCCATCAACATTTAGTATCGTCACATGTGAAATGTTAACGTAATGTGACATGGTACCATCCAGTTGATAATGTTAAAGCGGATAACTATTTTTCAAACTCCTGCTGGTGTAACGCTTACAAAATTAGGTAAAATAAAGGTCATCCTCTGAGTCAATTAGGACAGCGTACATCAGTTGCATCTATCACTTTTCATCATTGAGGCTTTCAAGAAAATGTCAAAGAACATTTAAAGTTTACCTTCTTAGGGAAACTTCTTATGCCATATCATATTAAATTAACATCTGTTCATCACCCTAATGGACTGGTTAATTGCCTATTGGTATGTAGACTGAGATGCTGTTTCATCAATCAGTCAATATATTGCAAAGCACAGGGTTGTCAAAATGTTGTCTCCAGAATAAAATGAGTCCAAGTACTGTAGACATATTTGACAGCTGCTGATGAAAATGTAATGGCAAGTTTCCCTTATATCATTTTCAGAGTAGACACCAGGGTTTTGGCAGGTTAAGGTGAAACTACATCTGTGCAAACAGGGCAACTTCTACACAGAAGGAATAACAAGGGTTTGAAGACCGGTATGAACCTGCTCTATCAATTCTCTGGGACAATGCTTTACAAGTAATCAAATAGCTTAGCAATAATAAGGCTCTAGCCATGCTGAAAATGTACCTGTCATTTAATGATTTATCTCTACTTCAGAAGTGGATCTACATGTATTTGCTAACAAATCCCTGTACAGTTCTTGCTTTCAAACGATATAGAATCTGAGAATATGCATATAGCTACTTAAAGTATGTAAAAGGTGTCTCAAAATTATGTGACGGAAGTATCTATTTTAACAAAAACATTTAAACCCACATGTTTATGAAAACGGATATCCATGGGGATAAATGTTTGCTTCAGAAACTACATGAAAAGAAGAGAAAGTTGTTTACTGTCAATAACTGTTGCCCTTTGTGGAATAGAAATCTTCTTATGTTTGATGAGAGGATAATGTAAACCAACTTGCTAATATTTATTGATAAAAAAAATACTGGTGCAAAATAAAGAAGCCTCAAGTGGCCAAATGACAATAACCAACACATGTAACACACACATACTTACTCTACACGCAACAATGTTGAAAAACACACTAACAAGACTTAAAATAGACATATAATGAAAAAGGTGTGTGAACTGATTGACCGCGATCTATTGGAAGACATTGAAGTCATGTGATAATAAGTCTCGGAAAACAGATACCTGAAATAAAACACACACAGCGGAGAAATCAAGAGGCTAGGCTTTCACCCGGAAATTGAAGCTCCTATGGGGAGGTTCTGAGGCTAACAAGGCATGATCTTCGTTAGTATTCCATAGACTCACATTCATTTTAGGGTCACTTTGACGTAATCAATTTACATCCGAAGCGTTTAAAGAATTTGTCTATTGTTCATTTCTAAAAGAAACACGACAATGTATAAAAGGCTCCATTACCTTGTATCTCACGTCATGGCCCCGTAACAGCCATTTTTGTAAAAATATGCTAACTATTGTGTCATAACCATGTGACTTACTGTCGCACAGTAGATAAATTACCGTATAGTCCAGGAAGCTCGCGGGCAATTGGGGTGACGTGGAGGCATACAAGTCCAAATGACAAAATAATTAATCAGAATACTTACCAAAAGTTGCTCCGGCTCCTACGCTCATGGACAACTCCTACCCACACTCTCCGTTTCTGCAAGATGCAAGATTCGATTGATTCAGATTTCTCTTGGCAAAGCTACGAGAAGAATTACAACGTTCAGACACGTTGTTCACGTCACATGCTGCTCAATACGCTCAGGCATGATGGGAAAAGTGCTTCTAATTGACTTCACTTGCTCTCCATAGGAATGAATGGCAAGACTTTGGGAGACACCGATGCGCTACTTCATTTCCCCAGGAGGGGCAACCGTCACACCAACCATCCTTTCACCATATTCAAAAGTTGCACATGAAGTCACAATGCGTTAGTTTTGGAGCTGATGTCCAACTAAGTATTGTAATCAGAGCATTCTCAAAGGGAAAGCAAATTACTAGTAGGTAAATACTTTATCATTTTGAGGTCATCAAATTGATGTTAGATGCAATATAATGTAACGATGCAGTCAGTTAAAGGGAAATTTCACAGTAAATCAGTTTCATAATATAGTATTTACAAATGTTACAATAGATGATTTATGTCATATACAGTGCCTTGCGAAAGTATTCGGCCCCCTTGAATTTATCGACCTTTTGCCACATTTCAGGCTTCAAAGATAAAGATATGAAACTGTAATTTTTTTGAAGAATCAACAACAACTGAGACACAATTATGAAGTGGAACGAAATTTATTGGATATTTCAAACTTTTTTAAGAAATAAACAACTGAAAAATTGGGCATGCAAAATTATTCAGCACCCTTAAGTTAATACTTTGTAGTGCCACCTTTTGCTGCGATTACAGCTGTAAGTCGCTTGGGGTATGTTTGACAGTGGGGATGGTGTGTTCAGGGTGATGAGCTGTGTTGCTTTTACGCCAAACATAACGTTTTGCATTGTTGCCAAAAAGTTCGATTTTGGTTTCATCTGACCAGAGCACCTTCTTCCACTTGTTTGTTGTGTCTCCCAGGTGGCTTGTGGCAAACTTTAAACGACACTTTTGATGGATATCTTTCAGAAATGGCTTTCTTCTTGCCACTCTTCCCTACAGGCCAGATTTGTGCAGTATACGACTGATTGTTGTCCTATGGCCAGACTCGCCCACCTCAGCTGTAGATCTCTGCAGTTCATCCAGAGTGATCATTGGCCTCTTGGCTGCATCTCTGATCAGTCTTCTTCTTGTATGAGCTGAATGTTTAGAGGGACGGCCGGGTCTTGGTAGATTTGCAGTGGTCTGATACTCCTTCCATTTCAATATTATCGCTTCCACAGTGCTCCTTGGGATGTTTAAAGCTTGGGAAATCTTTCTGTATCCAAATCCGGCTTTGAACTTTTCCACAACAGTATCTCGGACCTGCCTGGTGTGTTCCTTGTTCTTCATGATGCTCTCTGTGCTTTCAACAGACCTCTGAGACTATCACAGAGCAGGTGCATTTATACGGAGACTTGATTACACACAGGTGGATTCTATTTATAATCATTAGTCATTTAGGTCAACATTGGATCATTCAGAGATCCTCACTGAACTTCTGGAGAGAGTTTGCTGCACTGAAAGTAAAGGGGCTGAATAATTTTGCTCGTCCAATTTGTCAGTTTTTATTTGTTAAAAAAGTTTGAAATATCCAAAAAATTTCGTTCCACTTCATGATTGTGTCCCACTTGTTGTTGATTCTTCACAAAAATTACAGTTTTCTATCTTTATGTTTAAAGCCTGAAATGTGGCAAAAGGTCAAAATGTTCAAGGGGGGCGAATACTTTCGCAAGGCACTGTAAATATTAGGTCCGGTCCCCCTCCTACAGGAGGTAGATTGTAACGCTAATAATAATAATATTACAGTTTATATACTGTATATACTTAGGTATCCTGTTTCTCTTGCCATCATCATCTGCAAGACATTCTCCACCTGTCACTACCTTTTGGCACAATCCTTCACCTTGGCAGTAGGGGGAGTGGAATGCAAACCAATCAGATGCCCCAACACTACCGTATATACTCGTGTATAAGTCGAGAAAGTTTTGTCTTAAACTTCATTTTAAAACACAGAGTCGACTTATCCATGAGTTAGTGCTAGTTTTGATAGAATTTTTGTACATTGAATGCGGGGCAACTTACCGGGAGCTGTACATTGATGCTTGAATTAAATCTGATATTAAGCCACATGCCATACTGCTGATACTGTCAGCATAGAATATAAATCATACTGATATAAATTGCGGACATGTGACTTGATACCACCTACTGCGAGAGAGTGTAGGCCTAAAAACTCTCATCTGAATACACCAGATAAGTGGAACTCGATTGACTGTTGACTCTTGTTTGTTGTCGAGTGACTATAAAGACTGCTGTATATACTTGTGTATAACGAGCCATAGTTTAGTATACAGTACAGTGACTATAAAGACTACTGTATATACTTGTGTATAACGAGTCATAGTTTAGTATACAGTACAGTGACTAATAAGACTACCGTATATACTCGTGTATAACGAGCCATAATTTAGTATACAGTGCAGCGATTGCTGCTTTGAAAAATCTGACAAAATAATAAAAATCACAGAATTTCATAGCCCCAAGTTTTACCCTTGACTAATCCATGAGTAATAGCATATTTCATAATTGTTGGTAAAAAAACTGCCCTTGACTCATAGAGGAGATCGACTTATACACAAATATATACGGTATTTGAAAATTCACTATTAATTCTCTATTTTCCAAGATATTCCAACAGGTCTACAATAGTTAATATTTTCTGTATATATTTATTTTTCACTATGCAGAAAATCACATGGATTTAGTCTCTATTTTTCACATATAGGTCATCTGGAGTCTTTCCACAGTGCCCTGCTGATTCCTCCCCCCTAAAAAGGTTCTATTTTGGCTACACAGGCATGAGAGAGTGGCCTCATCTTGCTGTTATGGAGCACAATGAAATTGTTGGAAGGAAATAAGCTGTGACTCTGTGAGGTAATAGATCTTTAAATACACTGCAAAAAAGGGAATATGCAATCATCACAGTATAACACCAAGTCATTTGAACTTCAGGGATATCAAAATGTCCAGTTACGAAGTGTAAGCTATTGTGAATCAATGTCACCTGTTTTGGTGCAAATTAAAGTGACAACAGGTGCACTGGAGAGACAACAGCAAGACAACCCCCGAAAAGGGACTGGTTTTGCAGGTGGTGGCCACAGACAATTGCGCTCTCCTTATCCTTCCTGACTGATTCTTCTTCAGTTTTGCGTTTTGTTAGTTTCCTTGTCACTACTGGTAGCATGAGGTGGTACCTGCAGCCCATTCAGATTGTACAGGTAGTCCAGCTCCACCAGGATGCCACATCCATACGTGCCATTGCAAAAAGGTGTGCTGTGTCTCCCAGTACTGTCTCAAGGGCATGGAGATAACAGAAGATGGGCCATTATACAAGGAGACATAGACAGGGCCATAGAAGGGCATCAACCCAGCAGCAAGACGGGTATCTGCTCCTTTGTGCAAGGAGGAACAGGAGGACCACTGCCAGAGCCCTACAAAATCACCTCCTTCAGGCTACTGGTGTGCATGTTTCTGACCAAACTGTCAGAAACAGACTCCATGAGGGTGCTATGAGAGTCCAACATCCTCTAGTGCCCTCATACTCAACTCTGGACCTCAAAACCAGTTCCACTTCACTTTTTCATTTCAACCCTCTAATCTGTGACTTATTTAGACCTGGGACACCAGGTGAGTTCAATTAATGTTGAGGTAGAAGAGAAAACCAGCAGGCTCCGGACCCCGTAGGGTTAGAGTTGAATACCCCTGCTCTACTGGGACCTGTGCTCACAGTCCAGGAGGCAAAACAGACTTGACCAGTCAAACCACAAACTCTGTGCTACGTGAGCTGAACTGTAAGCAAATTGTGTTTGATTTTAGTTTGCATCTCCAGCTGTAAGTCTTGCTCATTGTTCTGCATGAATGACCGCAAAACCTCTTGCCATGGGAGATTCCAAGTCACAGTTCACATCACGTAGCACGGCGTTCGTGGTTCGACTGATCAAGTCTGTTTTCCGAAGATGGCACCTGGCTGTATACGCAAACGCTACTGTCTTTTTAACTATTTTTTTTATAAAATGTCTGTACACTTACAAAGTTCTCAATGCTTCGGTTTGCATGTAGGGACACTCATTATGCTACTGTGGAAGTGTGGTGCTATTTTGAGCCTTGTTAGTGGTGTAAAATAGCGATTTATTTTTGCTTCTTCCACAACACACTTTTTACAACTTACATTTAGAAGAGTAGCTCCTGGACAGCCTTCTCACACAACGAACAGATCATCAACACTCACGTAACGTTAATCAATGACAGACACCTCTCTCTAGTTTGGCCACCCTTTATAAAGAGCAAACTAACTGGTCAATAGAACACGGCTGAACGTAATCATTAATCATATCTACATGACACTAACCTAACCCCTATGCTAGCAATATCCAAACTAGAGAGAGATGTCACCATTGTTAAAGGGACATTACCAAAACACAAAACTACATGCAATGCACTGATATATTAATCACCAACTAAATAGAATATGTACATAGAAAACTAAATACATAATGGAGTCCAGCCTCAGTTATGTTAACGCCAGCCCTCACTCGGCTGGGTGTTACAGCTAGAGCTAATACCTCTTTTAGTTTTGTATCATATTTCTAACTTAGCCTTTGTAATGAAGGTGATGTAGAATTTAGTAGAATAATTGGGGCACATCATTAGCCATAAAATAAACATTTGTAGTATAACAATCTTAAGTTGCTATTTATAAATGAGAATTGTCTTTATCTAGAAATAGTAGCTTATATAGAGTAAGGATTTACCTTCTCAGCTACTAAATACAGCTGGCACACTACACATACAGTATAATAACATTCTACAGACACTATGTGTACTCCATTATCAAGGTACAGAAAATAGGTTTCATAAACGTACTCATTTGTTATAATTGTCCTCTTGCTCCAGCCGGCTTTGCTGTCTCTTCCAATTGATTTTAGGAACATTGAAGTAAGTCCTCAGGCTCAAACATACAAAGTCTAAATAGTTGTTGTTTTGTGTTGGGCTGTAATGTTATCGAGAGAATGGCCTTGTAGAAAAAATGGCCAGTGGGCGGGACTTGGAACAAGCAAGCCAGCCATTGTAGTTCTCTACGTACTGAAAACCTGGTTTGTTTTTCATTATAACGCCTGATAGAAACAACACAGAAAGACACGCTATAACTTAAAAAATCAAGGACACCTGAGGCTTGTAGGATCGTAAGCGCAATCACTATAACACTTCATGACAGAAGACATGCGTAAATTAATTATTCGATCTCGACAGTCTCTTCAATCTACTCTGTGACCTAGTTGAGTAGCATTTTAAATTTTAAATTTTAAATCTGTCTCTCTCTCTTGCCAGGCATGGGTAAAACACATCTCATTGTTCTACAAATGTCTAGAAGAAGCTCCTAGCAGCTCCAGATCGCTGTATGGTGGAATTTCACTTTAAGGAAATAATGTTGTAAACCTCTAATTTTGGCATGGATGTGTAATAGTTGGTATATACTGTATGTGCATAAACTCTATGTACTGTAGAATAACTGTCATTCCTCAGTTGGCCATGAAATTTCAAATTGTTCAGGTGGTTTTGATGACAGTGGGCACAAATCATGACAAAAAACAGATTATGACATATTCACACTTCTGCCACTACAACTAGTGGACAAAATGACAGACTGCATCTTCATTATTGAGGAAAGTCCACCCTATTTTAGCCAGCTAACATTGGCATTGCTAGCTAATTTACTCAGACTTGCTAGCTGATGACAACATTGCCATCAGTAAAAGTTTATTGATGATGATGACCACATGGGTTCTATCATTTTTCATGTCTTCGGGAAACAGAAATTCATTTTTGGGTAGTACCATTGTTTCATTTGATGCTAATATATTAGATTCTGCCCACTTGTACATGCAAATTGGTTATGATTATTAAACATAATTCAAACAATATGATAACATACCACATTTAATAACACATTATATTATTATTTTTTAAAGCATTGGCTCACAGCATTTAAAATACAAAAAAGTGTAATATTAGACATGTATTTACATAGATAGTACTACCAAAATTCCAATTGCCTGCCAAATCAATTTCAATTCTCCTCTGCCTAACTGATGTACTTTTATGTCTTGTGCTAATAGATTCTACCTTGAGATGCACAGGATTGCCATATTGATTTGTATTCAGGGTCCATCTTGTCTGTATTGGTTAAAAGTGGCCTCATTCTCCTTCTTCTACTGAGAAAATGCAGACACATTATACAGGCTGTCATTCTGCTTGAGCATGTTTTACAACTGAGCCCAACTGGTCGACTTTGCTTGACTTATTTTGTTCTTGTCAACTGAATAAAAAATGTCTTAGTAATTCATTGAGTTGTGGCAGCTTTGAACTATGTGTTTAATGGAATATTTCTGTGAATGAAATTGGAACTATGTAAATATGAAATGTCTGTGGATTAAGTACACAGGTAAATAAATATAGTTTTCCTTTGGTATATTTTCCATTTGCAGACATCTCCCAGCACCTAAGCTGCATGAGTAACTAAGGTAGAAAGTTAGGGAGTGGTTGAAAAAGTAACTTTAACAGGGATGGTACTCTATTATTGACAGCACTATGACAGGTTTCATGTTGACATCATTATGTGCATACCTTGCCTAGAGGGCACAATATAGCCCATCCATCCATTTTCATCTGCTTATCCAAAGTCCGGTCACGGGGGGAGCAGCTCCAGCAGGGGATCCCAAACGTCCGTTTCCCGGGCCACATTAACCAGCTCCGACTGGGGGATCCCGAGGCGTTCCAAGGCCAGGTTGGAGATATAATCCGCCACCTAGTCCTGGGTCTTCCCCGAGGCCTCCTCCCAGCTGGACGTGCCTGGAACACCTCCCCAGGGGGCATCCTTACCAGATGCCCAATCCACCTCAACTGGCTCCTTTCAACGCAAAAGAGCAGTGGCTCTACTCTGAGATCCTCACGGATGACTGAGCTTCTCACCCTATCTCTAAGGGAGAAGCCAGCCACCCTCCTGACGAAACCCATTTCGGCCGCTTGTACCCTAGATCTCGTTCTTTTGGTCATGACCCAGCCTTCATGACCATAGGTGAGGGTAGGAACAAAAACTAGATTGAGAGCTTTGCCTTCGTCACAACGGTGCGATATATTGAGTGTAATACCGCCCCCGCTGCGCCGATTCTCCGACCAATCTCCCGCTCCATTGTCCCCCCACTCGCGAACAAGACCCCAAGGTATTTGAACTCCTTCACTTGGGGTAAGGACTCATTCCCTACCTGGAGTTTAGGCCCTCCAATGTAATATTAGCATTTATTTAATATATTTTGATGACTTATCAATAGAATTATGAAACAATTAAATCCAGCACTCCCCACTTCCTCTTCACCAACAAGGCAGGCTACGGAGATATGTTAGCGCAGCTGACTACACCATTCCTGCTGGAAAATTCACTAGTGAGTTCGCGACTTGCCGGAAATCGATTTAATGCGGAAGTAGGCTGCTGGATCTTTGCAATGGAATGGTACAAAATGGCTGCTCCTCTGACCATTCTGCTACATTGATTTGAATTGGAATGGCCGTTTCATATTTATTCTATTTCTATGGTTGATATTCAATGTAGACACTGATGTTATGGTCTATTCCAAATTAACCTTTTCCAGTATCAGTTGCAAAATCATTGGTCATTTTGAAAAAAAATATTTTCTGTAAGACGGTACTCTGTAGCAGAACAGCCATGAAGGCCTGTTTGTATACAGCAGTTATACAGTGCCTTGCGAAAGTAAGTTTTGGGAAGTCCCTAGTTAAGACAAAATGATCAGGTAAATGGAGTTCATATCTTACTGGTGACCATGATTGATATTTTCTTTACTCTTTCTATTTGTTTTATAGGTCACTGTTACAATATGAACTCAATTTACCTGATAATTTGGTCTTAATTCGGCACTTCCTAAAACTTGTAACCTCATCAAGTAACTGAAAAGTAATCCTAAAAGTAACTTTGCCCAACACTGGTCTCTAGTAGCAGGGATCCGTGTTGTTGAGTATCCCATTTGAAGCATATGGTTTTTAGAAAATGTATTAACTTATTTAAAAGATATTGCTAGGAGATAGACCAGTCCAACAATTCCAAATGACTTACAACTAGCTATACAAGCTAGCTAACTTGAGATATTGACTAACTAGTCCAATAATAGTTACTGGACAATACATTGCAAATGGTCTCAATCTTGGAGATATCTTAACCTGCAGGTATGTTGGCACAAATCAAAATTAATATTTTCTAAGATAGTTCCCTAGGAATGTAATTCCTGAGATGCACGGTTGTTGTTTTTTATCCAGATTACAGGTGGTTTGAGACAATTAGGTTTAAAGGTAATCAATTAGATGTGTAACGATGTTGTGTAATAGGTGTGTTCTTTTTGTTGGAGTTGTACTTTGAACACATTGAGGTTAGTGACAGGTCACGTCTGAGCCATTTGTTATCATCTCATCCTTGAATGTCACACTCCATGTTTGCAAGTAATTCTTTGATTTAGTCTTAGATCAGAAGCTATTCTGTACTTTTCTTCAACTCAGTTGAATTATCAAGTAAATGGAGTTCATATCTTAACAGTGACCTATAAAACAAATAGACAGAGTAAAGAACATCTCAATCATGGTCACCAGTAAGATATGAAGTCCATTTACCTGATCATTTTGTCTCAATTAGGGACTTCCCAAAACTTGTGAACTCATCAAGTAACTAAAAAGTAATCCTCAAAGTAACTATACCCAACACTGGTCATTTGCAATCACTCAAGGGTTTCTCACAACCTACCATCTCAGATATCCGATTGCAGCCATTGATAGCTTCCTTTTTCTGCCCCATCCTTGTAGTCCGCGATTATGGAAACTGGTTGAAAATGTGCCATTATTGGGCTAAAACCGGTCCCAAGCAAAAATCAAGAGTTCAACCTTACCAAGTGAGAACCACTAGAACCATTCCAAATACATTATTAGGCACCTTTCCATGTCAATGTTTATAATCACAGATTCCTCTTGGGTAGACAGGCAATGTCTTTTTCAGCATGGAGTCAGCGGGAAATTCATCTTCATTGTTGGCAATGTTTTTGAAAATGTTTTCTGTTAAATGCTCTCATAACAAAATGCGTTACAGAAAGGATGTCCATTCATTGTTTAAACATCTGTTGTTTTCGACTGTTTCCTTCCATTTTTGTCTTCTGTCCAACAGATAAAATGAATTTGCTTTGCAAAGCCACTGGGATCCCACATGCTTACATTGAAAATCTAAATTCAATAAAATGTAGATTCAATGTAGATTTTCAATGTACAGTAAGCAAGTCTCCAAGGCCAATAGATTTCATGAATTGCCCTCTCACTCCATGCTTAGTGTCCTCCAGGTCTGATCCTACTAGGACACTAAGATAAGTAATGACGAAGAATTTTCTTTTTGTTTAATGCATCTTTGCCAAAACGGTTTTACGATACAAACCCTGGTGGCAGAACTTGTGCAGTGGTCTATGCTACCGACTCCAGTCTTGCCCTGTGGTGACAGACTTCTGCTGTGTGTACCCCTTCTCTCAGTCTCCCCCTACAAACCTGTCTGTCTGGCATTTGCTTCCTACTGTACTGTCAATAAAAATAATAAATCCCCCCCCCAAAAAAGAGTTAAAAAATAATAAAATAAAGCTACAACCCCCATTTCAAAATATACAGTGATATAAATAGTGGAGGCAATTTGAGAATTTGAAATGACAAGCTACATAATAGGATTTTTATGGGGAAGGAAGGGAAATGTAACTCTATTTCAAATGTCTTTTTGAATAAATTTGAAGCTTGTTAGAGTTTAATTACAGTGGGACATAATATGTTGAAATTATACAAAAATTGTCAAAGGCACTGACAGACCAGAACATGTGGCTTCTGATAAAAATGTCTATCCCGGAAAAAATGAATTGTCATCTGGTATTTTTAACTCGTCAATATTTAATAATACTATAAGTATATACTGTAGTCAGATCAAAACAAATAGCAAACTACTATGAACAAAGTACACAACAATAAGCTAGCCAAAATCAACAACCTAAAATGATCTACTGCTGTATTGTTTTGTTGTTTATTGCTTACTGTACATTGGGATTTACATTTAATTTCTTCCTTCTCTGGCCAAAGCCATGGCCTTCCTGGTTGACAGCCAGTTCCTTCACAGCCACGCGCCATGACGACTAAAGGAAGGAAATGGCTGGAATAAAATCCAGAATGCTATCCATCATCTCAACACTTTCCTTTCCTCTCCCAATGCTCCCAACGTTTCTGGACATTGTCTGCATTTGGGTGGGAGCAGAAGTGTCATGCACCTATTTTTTTTAAGGGGGCACAGTGTGCACATCACACGGAAACATGTGCCCACAAATACTGATATTAAAAAGAAAATCAACTTGGTTCAAAAATCTGAGGGGGCACGTGAAACTCAATTTCAATGGGCATGACGCCCCTGGGTGGAATCTCTCTTTGAACAAGAATAGTTATTGAATAGTTAAATGAAGGTAAAATATTATATACATTATTAGTCTTTCAACACTGACAGTATTGAATTACCGGAATTAACAAAAAAGACAAATAATGTGGTAATCTAAGATTTAGATTAGAAAGCCCAGTAACATAGTACAGATCATTTAGGTCTGAGGACCATTAATCAAAATAACCAGTATTGTTTTATGGACTATACAATCTTTCACACATATATCACATAATTTAAGTATATAGCTTTGTTAAACATTTCACATAAAGTTGGTTGGGAAATGACAGTGGTAGCTTTCGGTTAACTATCCACTATATTTGCAGAAAATACAACCCATTGCTTGCAATGCTGGATTTAATAGCTTGCATTTAATATGAAGCTTATTAGTGTAGAATAGAACAGTGCCGCCAGCTTCTATCATAATAGCGTCAACTTGCACCTTGCCTTCAAAGCTCTCGCAGCAACTTCCTGGAAATATATAATTATATTACAGAGCAGGACAAGAGGAACCTTACCCTGTCAGTCTTATAGCAAATGAGCAGTACTATAGGAGTGCAAGTGACAGCATGGGTCTGAGCTTTATTACACAGCCGCTCTGGGGTAAGAGAAAATGACAAATCTTGTTAAAAGTGCTGTTCTGTCGGTCCACACTGTGCATCGCTTATACTCTGTGATTAGACATGTTGTAGAATATGCATTGCATATGAAAAAGTAAACAGCCAGTTAAAAATTACGTATGTATCTTAGCAATGTGGCTGCATGCTATTTGTCCACTATGCCAATGCTAAAGGCTGTGCAGGGACAACACAGTGTTTATTAAACAAAACCCTCCGTCATTAGAAACTGGTTAAGAATGTACCGGTAATTAAAACAGTAAAAAAGTCGAGCCATTCAGCATTCAGGGTGCTACAGCTCATACTGTAGGGCCTACTGGTTTATTATATGATAATTTTGACGTAACATTTCCCTGCAGTACTTAATTGCCTTTCATTTACTACATTAGAGTAGAGCTAAATGCAACAGCAGTCGATATTTTGGGAAAATGGTTCCATGTTCTATGTTTGTGACAGACTGTAATCCAAAAGTCTCTCATGCTGCTAAAATAAAATAAAGTGTTTGGCTAGAATATTTTACCATTATTTAAAGGTGCTGTTTGTACAGTTAAAGCCATAACAAAGGACCTACTTGCTGTTTTGAATGCAAAAACTGTATTTCTCTATATTTAAAAAATCAGAAAAAAGGATCGATATATGATGTTTCCTTACACTATTCAGTTCTCTACACTGAAGCACGGCCTACAATGTGTAACTTTAACTTGATTTCTGAACCTCACGTTCCCATTGACATACACTGTGGAAGCACAAATCATCATGTCCTCATTGCAAGTTCTGTTCAAAGTATGCACTGCATAGTGTATGAAATCTTTGTTCCTTCTAAATAGCTTTTTCCCATTATCAAAATATCATGCAATACATGATCTACAGCTTTTGAAAGCTGGTCACTCAAAGAGAACGTAGTTCTGCTTTCACTGCATGAAAGTCTACACAAATTCTACAAATGTTACCAGGCAAGGTGATCAAGAATCAATGACCAGCAACGACCTGGGGGGAATGTTACAAGGGTGGGAGGAACAATTAGGTTTAACTGTCTTGCTCATAAACAGAACCACAGAGCTTTGACCTTGGCAGTATGTGGAATAGAACCAGGGATTTTTCAGACACTAGCCATATGCCCTAACCACTAGGCATCCATGACCCCACCTTGATAATGGTGAGATGTATGTGATTAACACATTTTACCCAAAAATGTGACTAACGAGACAATTTACTGTTGTTTGACAATTTAAATGGACTAACATTCTTGAAAGTAATCAGTCAGTGTCACATTGTATGTCACGCACATTGCATTTAAAACACGGGTAAACCCAAAGAGTTCTGAGATGTATTGTGAAATGTGGTCTTCTGTAAAGTTGGTAGCTATATCATAGTCTTGAGTGAAATTCCTATCTGGGATTGGATTAAACAAGTAGACTTTACAAACACAGTTTTAATTAGACTCACAGCTTTAAGGGATAACTACCATGAGAAATGTTTAATCAGCTTAGGCGCTTGTTTCCTGCGCCAAACCGAAGGTGTACCAAATAATTTCGTTTATGTCCCAATGGATAGAAATATAATTATCAACTTTAATCTGTCAGGACTAAATATACTGTACTAATGCTAACACCGTTCTGGGAATCTGAGTGATAAACTCAACAAAGATTTGTTTGTGTGACTCAGAGTAAAGCAGCATTTCGACAAGAAAAGTCAACTACACCATTTGAGGGTGTTTTTATTTCTATTAAATGGTTAAGACGTTGAAACAAATTATTCTGTGTTATTTACTCCATCAACCAATGAATGAAGATTTCCCCAAAAATCTACAGTATTTACAGTTGTGGCTTTTAGTTGTCCTTACATTTTCTAATATGACAGTATTTACCAATGATTTGGTACAAATAGAAACATATGCCAGCTAGCCTATGTTTTCGGTGTATGTATTCAATAATCATGATACAGTTGTAATCAAAATTATTCAACCTCCATTGCAAATCAGGAATATTGTTAAAATGTACAGACTTTCCGCTGTTTGCAATTAACAAATCAAACAAAAGCAATTGAAGTAGCACAACACAATGAATGGTTCAAGTAATTTCCACGAATTCAACTGCAAATGCAACTGACAAGGATTTCTCCAGTCTCAAAGGTGTTCAACCCCTTCATGGCAAGCATTTTAGTACTTAGTCGAGCACCCTTTTGCTGTTATGACCTGCTGAAAACGAGATGCATAACGAGACAACAGCCTCTGGCAGTGTTGCTGAGGAATCTTAGTCCATTCCTCATGAGCAAAGGCTTCCAGTTCAGTAATATTCTTGGGTTTGTTTGCAAGAACTGCCTTCTTCAAATCCCACAAGAGATTTTCTATGGGGATCAAGTCAGATGACTGTGATGGCCACTATAGAATCTTCCAGCACTTCTGCAACCAAGCCTTGGTGGAATATGAGGTGTGCTTGGGATCATTGTCCTGTTGGATGGTCGAAAACACCCAAGATTTCACTTACTCACAGATGGCATGACGTTTTCTCCAAGGATTTTCTGGTACTTCAATGAATCCTTCTTGCCTTCCAAACACAGAAGGTTTCCTGTGCCAGAGGATGCAAAGCAGCCCCAGAGCATCACTGAGCCATCACCATGCTTCACTGTGAATAGAGTGTTCTTTTCAGCGTATTCTTCATTCTTCTTCCTCCAGACATACAGATGATTCATTGTGTCGAAAAGTTCCAGTTTTGTTTCATAGCTCTACAAAACAGAATCCCAAAACCTCTGTGGTTTGTTTATGTGATGATATATGATATTTTGCTCGCTCAATTTGTCCGTTTTTTATTTGTTATAAAAGTTTGAAATATCCAATAAATTTTGTTCCACTTCATGATTGTGTCCCACTTGTTGTTGCTTCTTCACAAAAAAGTACAGTTTTATATCTTTATGTTTGAAGCCTGAAATGTGGCAAAAGGTCGAAATGTTCAAGGGGCCAAATACCTTCGCAAGCCACTGTAATTTGTCCTGCAAGGCAGCAACTTAGCCCACTATGCCATGTGGAAAATGCTACAAGTCCTACTCTAACAAAAAAATTGATTATAGCTTTTCTTTTCTTTTTTTACATCTGTTTTTAATCCCCTCCCAATTGGTGATGTCCAATTCCCATTTAAACTTTCTCGCCCTCAGCAGCTTCTGGATATTCAAAGGTCAATCACATGCCTCCTCAATGGCAAAACACATTAAATGAAAGACAATCTAGTGGTTCTTTGGAAGAAACAGTACATTTACATAATCAGCACACTCTTATACAGAAGTAAGTGCATCCAATTTTCATACTGGCACCCCATGGGAATCGAACCGTCAACCCTAATGTTACAATGTTCCAAATAAGTGGTGTAGCAAGCTTCACTCTTTAGTGTCTGAGAGTTTTAAAAGTAAGGTTTCAAAAGCACATTGTCATCAATTTCAAAAGCTGGTTGTAAATTAGTTCATTGGGATGAATATTCATTAGAATAATGAATGTCTACACAGTAAAAACAGCTGTGTTAAATCAACACCCTAAGTGTTAAATTAACACTCTTCAGTGTGTATATAGGTCCACTGGACCTATAAAACACTGATAGTGTTAATTTAACACTGACGTTTTTACTGTGTAGTTAGTGCCTCTCCTTCAAATGTATATTTGGATATCTCACTGAAAACCTGTTTGAAAATTAGCATGGTGCAGATTTAGCAAAAACCTCCTACTTTCGTGTTATTTAGTGTGTCTTTTCATAGAAACAGTACGGGATGGTTTGAGGAATGCAGGTGTCAGTTTGAACAGGGAGGCACAGCAGAGTGTGAAAACCGAGCACTGCTCTGACAGAAACTGTTGGATGTGAACTAATATAATGGTTGGAGGAAGACATTGTTGTCAAATGTAATTTAGTAAACGGATAGGACATGCAAGAATTCAGGAATATGGAATGTGTTGTTCATACCAGTGAAATTATACATATTACAGCAGATGTTGTTGCAGGTCTAAAATACCAAATTAAACATCAATGTGTGCATGTTTGTATGTGTGTCCTTGGAGTGTGTGATTGATTGAAGGTGTGCATGGTGAGTGTGCATAAATGAAGTGGCGTGTCAGTTTGTGTGCACAAGCGTGCATAGGCAGTTAGTTTAACAGTCTAATGTCCTGGGGCTTGAAGTCTCTCTGCTGTGGTTATGATGCTTTTGAATGTCTGCTAGAGGAAGGCATTGCTAGGACTCTCATATCCATCCTCCCGAAGTCCAAAGTCAGCTAATTTGTTTTGTCTTTCATCTGCTGTAGGAATTGCTTTTTTGCTCAAGAATATCCTACCATGAAAGGCAAAAACAGATTACTCAGCTGTTACAAGCCACAACCAGCTTGTAACACATTAGCTGTAAAAAAAACACGTAAACAGTGCAACAGACATTACACTGACCATGGATGCTTTACAACTGGGCATGAATAGATAAGGTTATAGTACCTTCCCACCGAACCCAAAAAAGCCTGGTTGCTGTACTAGTAAATTACTGAAATTTGCGGCAGGGAATTAATTAATTTCATGTAGTTCATTATAAGTAATAATAACAGAATACGGTATTACTTATGTCAAGGAAAGATAAAATTTACAGAGTACTGTCACTCTAAGTTTTGACAGGTCAAGTGGCTTATACATATAAACGGCCTCATAGCTTAATACAAGACCCCATGTCTGATACAATCACCTTCTGACCAACGGTTATCAAATGAACAGCATGTGGCCGGGTGGTAAAGGGTACTTTATAATGTTGTGGACCCTTGTGTGTGGATCACTTCCCTTACCAGGCTTTTAGACAGCCCGTCAGGATTCACTCAATGGGGCAAGCCAGGGTGACGTGCAAATTGTTTTTACAACGATACGAGAAAGAAGAGTTTGTCTCTTAAAACATTGGTGGCATTGATGAGCCATGACAAGGGCTTCGCTATGTTGTCGCAGACAAACTTAAAGCTGCAACTACAGTACTGCAGTCCCATTTACAATGTGTCTGTATGAAATGGGCTCATATAAATTCTTTGCATTCTACTTTTGCTCCAGTCTGGAAAAGAGCACCTTCTAAATGACTCCAATGTAAATGAAAGTATGATAACTGAAAGCCTAACACAGACCCCACTGAAACTTTTTGTAACATAATCAAATTCTCCCTGAGAGTCTCTCAAAGTTTTGCATGTTATGAATTGAAGAACTCTAAGAATGTACTCATATGAATTTACTTCTGTTGATCTGCGGTACATATATTTAAGATCAGCAGTTTCATGAGCTAAGCACCTCTATGGGTCCTTCCAGAAACATCTTACAGTTTCCAACACAGCCAAATGGATTGACAGGGCAGTAATTTAGCACATTCACCCGAGATAAGACAAGTAATTAAAGTTATACTACAGACTGAAACCCCTTGCTGCTGCTCCTAAACTCTCTAATTACTCATGGAAATAGATTTCATAATGGTGATAGCAGCTTTTCCTTTTAGCAGATTAAGTCAGACACTACTGTACGTCACCTTGGTTACCCGACACAAGGCAGAAATAATCATATCAAGCGTTGCAATGTCTGAACCTTGTGGCACGGTTTAAAACACAGTTGATGTGAGAGTTAGATGTGTCACTCTCAATGAACCCCACTTTGAGCTCAACGCTTTCACACTCTTTATCAAGTAATTTGTAACGGCTCCCTCTGCAGTAGCTCCCTCTCCTGGTGTGTTCAGGTCATAGCGGTCAACGTCACCGGCCTAATGATGCCATTGCCCTCTCCTGTGCACCTGTTTGTAATTAGAAATTCCCTCTGTATATATGTTCCCTTCTCTCCCCTAGTTATTTGTGTGCTGTTGTCTCTACTGTGCGGATCATTCTACAACAGTTTATTACTCTTCTTAAGCTGGTTTCCACAACGGGCCTGCGTGCCGCATAAAGATCACAAAGATCGTAAATTTCGTAAGATCGTAAAGATCTTGAACTTTTATTTTCCTTTGGGCCTACGAGAAGCTCCTTTGTTTTCCATTAAGTCCTCATAGGAGTTCAATTTATAAAAAGTACAAGGAAGTATCTGTGTGTGGGTTAATCCCTCCTATCCATCACGTAACTAGCATGCAATGTGTCTGATGAATTTATATTTTAGCCACACATCTGTTTGGCCTTACTGGTAATAATGCATTGGCAGTTACGGTGGAGAAAATGACGGGCTCCTTTTTGCAGCAAAGTCATCAAATAAGAAGCCCTTTATTCTGCCAGTTAGAATTCTGTGTCGTTTCTATTTTTTCACAAATGGAATACATGGCTTTAGAAATGTCAGTGTCATATTCAAAACACTATTTCTTTTTATAGTTGAAGTTAGTTTACTGTTTTCCATTTTAATGACCACTTTGGACTTTTGACCAATTGTCTCATGCAACTGAACTTTGAATTAGCTGACACAGCCAAGCCACAGCAATAGGCTACTGCTTTCCTATTTGCATAAATCTGTGCTAACCAGTATCCACAGTTAAACAGTCACTACTGGTTGTTCATTTTGCCGGCCCATTTAACAATCAATTAACCTCCAAGAGGCATTTGGGTTTTCCTGACGACCACAAAATGAATGTCATCCCAAATCAGTTGTTATGGATACAGTATGTTTCCATTCCAGAGGCAGTATTCTTCAGTCATCATCATACACTGTGATATTCCACAGGGAACACAAATATTGTGTACCTGTATCTATATCCCTTAGTTATAAAAAATTCCTCATTATCTGTCAGCATATTTGTATATTTTTATTTCAGTCACTTTGTTTACAGATGAAATCAATTGCATTTTGAGGAAACTTGCAGTATGTTGTTGATGCTATACAATTCTTCAGTACCAATTCATCACACTAGTCTTGATGTTGTGTAGTACTGAGCCACCACACTAATATAATAAAACACAGTAACATAATAATAGTCCTCTCAAAATGCCCCTGCTCACATTTTGCTATCAACAGAAGTAGGTTTTTTTTGTTTATAAAAAATCCTGGTGGAGAAGAAAATATGTATATTAAAAATAACATATTTATTTTATGCCCACCTTTTCATATACATTGTCAGTGGACATTCATTTTGGTTAGACTTGTTTTCTTCTTTTTAATCAAAGGGATTAAAAATAACTCCCATATTTTCCATTCACAATGTGTTTATGACTCCCCAACCACTCTGCATGATGGAAACAATCAAATATGATGATGAAAGAAAAACAACCAGATGGAAAAGGAACTTTTTTTCATATATGTATTGGGAATTATGAAAACATTGCACGCTAAAGATGGAATGAGTTTTCAGCATGCAGACATGTTTTAACTACAATCTAGAGAGCATCTGGCTTCCATCTTTTTGTCTTCATACATTCATGGCTGGTAACGATATCCTGCAGGTTGATAGCATGTTTGGGAACATGATTTGTTGAGCAATATTTGTTGACAGAATGCTAATAGGGTCAAACAAACAATTAACTCTTTTCTTGATCATATTCCCATGGACATTTATCTTGATTATGCTTTTATATTACTCACATTTTCTTGTTTTATCTGTGATGTATGCTTTATCATGCTAGAACATCATGCATGATGATTTAGGTCTAATGTTTGGCTTTAAAAATACTCTCAGATTCAATACAGTAGAAAATGAAGATATTCACACCCTTGCACTACTGAGACATAGTAAGTCAAGTCTAATCATTGATATTTTACAAATTGTTGAATAAAAGTGTCTTACCTAAACATACGTTTATTATTGTAAATCAGAAAAGAAACAATTGACATGGAGAGAGATTTTGCTATTCAATAACTACTTGGTTGCACTTTCTTTGGAAGAAAAACAGTAAGCATCCTACATTTCTTTAATACTGTAAATTTAGGCCACACTACTGGAAACCTCCTCCGTTTGCTATGTATATTAATGTTTATTTTCATTTACTTTGTGTTTGCAGATAGAGACAATGATAAAATAATGATTAGGGAATTAAAAAATCATGGGTCATCTAGCTAGATGTTTTGCTTTCCTCCACTTTCACTCATGATTAGTACATTAATTATCAACACTTTATTGTTTGCAGTTATTGGGAAGTGACAACAACACATCCTTGTGGGGCTAAATATGAGATCAAAGCAATCAGATAAATATTTGTTTTTGATTTGCTGGGGTTCTTGGGAAAGAAGGACTTATTGATCACTAATTGGTTTATTGGAGAAATCCAACTCCCTACGAAAATCAATACTCTGGAACAGAGCAAAGGAGATGCTTTGGCTTGGATTGAAAGTGGGTTGAAGTTAGGGATGCTTGTAAAGATGAATGTGTAGTGACAGAATGGAGTCAAAAGGAATTATGAAAATGTGAAAATGTTTCATGAAAACCCTTTGTTACGGCAGCAGAACACCAGCATTTTCAGGTCACTTCTACCCCACAGGCACTCCCAGTTCTTTAGACCAGCCGTGAGATTTTGAACGGCTAAATGCAAAGCTGGATGCCCCGAGGAAATATTTGTAATAAGTAGAAGAAGAGATTGCATTATGAAATCTACGATGTGCTGGACTGAAAGTGATTATCCTGTTTTCAAACAGGGGACAGGGGAGAGGAAATCAGGTTATGTTTAATTAGCTTGTTTTTATTCACCAGTAACCTTGAGAAAGGGTGGCCACCACACTTAAGGCTATTAACTAATACCTTCCTGCAATATGATTTGTCTGCAAGTATCAAACAATTTCTATTGGATTTTAGACAGAGCAGATGGTTTGGGTCATATCCTTCAGATTGAATCAAATAAATGCACACTCACTAAGACCCGACTTCAGAGAGTTTAAAGTAACTTACTATATATATGTGTATTCTTCCAGTGTTTAATGACTATATTCATTAAAACATTTAGCTAAATTTTTCCAATAAATTGACTTTGAAAAACTTAGTAATATAACATTACATCAACATGTAGTCTCATTCTTCCATGTCTGTGTGTTATGAACATATCTCTCAAACCGTTAGTCTGATGGATTTCAAACTTGACCGGTGTCTTGCTACAGGCATGATATCAGAGTATATATATCGGTAAAAGAAGCACACATTGGCTTAGCTTCGACTTCATACTAACTCTGACAGCTGTAGTAGTGACAGCATCGTTTGGCTTGGTTATTAATGCAGTTAGCTATTATGGCTACATACTGTTCTATGAAAAAGTTAGCAGTTATATAACTTTAGTACATGTTGAATGCTGTTTCTCCTGAAACCCCTAATAACAACTGTCTGTCTGTGTCTAATGATCTGACCAGGTCCATGGCCACTTTGACGGGGACAACAAGCAGGTGGCCATCAACATTGTAGTCTCTTAACGCACCAACCCCTCATCCCCCCCGACAGTTACACTACCCTACCCCACCTCCCCATTGCACTACCCCATACCATCCATAGTGTTCGATTTATATTTATGATATGTACATACTGTAACTACATCTATGCATATCCCTATTGTACTGCTCTTTATACTGTTCATACTGCACATATACACATATATTTCCTACTGTTAAAATGTTACTGTTACTACACTGTACATATCTGTCTATATTGTTCATACTCTATATCCATATTTATTCTGTCATTATGTCAGTATTTGCTTTCTACCATGCACAAATAAAAATGTCACTGAACAATGAGCACTACTACATACACACACAAAAACTAATTTTGCACGGGCACTGCACTAGTTTTTATTATGCAGTTACAACCTTTGATTTATATGGACACTCCAATGCATAATATATATAAGGCAACAGTTAGGCGACAGATGTCATCCCTCACAAATGATGCACCACATCTCTGATACAATCCGTAAATGTCATAAATATGGTTACTCCATAGACCGTATATATCACTGGACGTAACATGTGTAACGTCACCCATTGGTTTGTGAAGAGCTGATTTGGGTCATCAAATTTGCCGTTACGGGCGCAAACATCTTGGTTGCAGATGTGATGATTTTAGATGAGAGTGAGGAGTAATCTAGCTAGCTAACTGATATTAATTGGGATGCTAATGAAAAACAGTATTATAACAAAATGTAAAACAAAATGTAACATTACTTACCGGAAAAACTGAACTGCCAACTCCTTTGAGTGTCTTGACGTACAGCCGAACGCCATAATCATGCCCTAAACTCATTATGTATTACAGAAGGCTTAAATCTAGCGATTGAGACCATATACTCATTATGAAAAACCATATACTCATTACCTCTCACTTGAGGTAATAAATCAAGTGGGATGTGTCTCAAATTCTCATAGACTATGACAGAAACCGAGCTCTTTTGAAACCAGACGTATCGCACCCAGCTGGAATTCAGATAGAATGCAGGTTTAAGGCACTTCCACATTTGCATGACTTTGCCAAACCGGATGCTCTTCCTGTGGGTTACACACATAATTCACCCAGTTTTAGTAAAAACCCATGCCACAGATCTGCTATATTTGGGCACAATATTTATTGACAAGTAGGCTATAATGTCTTTACTCCGAAAGCAGCATTATTTGTAGGCTGTGATAGTCAAGCTGTCTGCCTCAGGTGAACATGTACTGCTGCAGCATGGGTTCAAATCTGGCTGACTCCCCTTGTATCTCTCCAGATCTTACGGTCCAACAAATAATTAACATGCCTAAAATTGATCTGGTTAATTCACATTCTTTTTGTTGTTGTGACGTTTCACAGTTTGAGGAATGCTCACAAATATCATATTCCCCCATACAGTACTTTGAAAATTTGAGATGTATCTACGGTTCATTAATTTAGTCAGCTGGCTGCAACTGGATGAATGAGGGTGTAGAATTCAGCTGTATATGCATGAAAACCCAGCTTATGTGTTTCTACATTACTGGACAAGTAAAGAAGCCTAAAATATTTACCCCTGATTTCACCTCTGTTGATTTATCCGGCACCCCGCTCCCATGGCATTCTCATATGTTTTTATTCCATTGCGCAGACACGAAGCATAAGAAATGAGGTCCACGCTCTCTAAGGTATTCAAAGCATCAAGCATTTTTCATGAAGATTAAAAAACGAAATAAGTAAAATATCCAAGCTACCATGCAATGGAAATGCATTCAAAGTAATTGATTTTCACAAGGTAAAGGAAAATAAAAATGATAACTTTATCACTTTCAAAATCGTCCTCAACTTAATACGTTTCTACCTAACATATAATCGTCTTAAACTTTTTTCATCTGTCGATGGATTGGAACTTGCAAACAGTTTAACGTTGGTTGAACTATGAGCCCCCCCAGGTAATGTATTCATATCCAAATGTAACAAATAGTTGTAGATTACAGTTTTTTTCAACTGCTTACACACTCAAATTAAATTTTTCTCACAATTAGTAAAACCCTACACTCAAGGAGCAAAACACCAGACTAGATTAGCACAACTGTAAGCACATTGTCAGCTTCGCAATTATTGTAAAACATTACACACAGTGATTTGCAAAACACTAAACACACTTGTATGCATTTGACACAGAAATGTATCATGAAGTCATTTCCTTGCAATTTCAAAGTAAAGGCTTTCAAATGAACACACCCATGAACTAATTGGTTAAACACATTCACCAGGTGTGCACACACACTGGTGCTTACTTGTACACATCAATCAGACTTAAGCACTATTAAAAGGCAACAGGTAAGTTCACCTGTCTTCAAAAAAAATGGACGGTGTCAGAGGAAGAGGGAGAGTGCAGATGACGGGGAATCCAGAGAGAACAAAATGGAGGAAGAGGCCAAGGAAGAGGGAGACCTGGAGGAGGGGTAGCACATGCACGGAGAGGCAGAGGTGTCAAAAGTTAAAGTTAAAGTATTTTTCTGGGTGCTGCTGAGTTCACAAGTTTTGGGAAGTTCATAATTGAGACCAAAATTACTGGTAAAAACTGTTAATAACTAATCAGTGATCTATTAAATTTAATATAAAGCGTAAAACAAAGATTAGTTGTGGTGAAGAGGTAGTAATAAACTCCCATTACCTGGTCATTTGGGTTTTATTTTGAGAATTCCCAAAACGGGTGAACTCAGCAAAGTACTTTTACTTTTGACACCTCTGCGAGGAAGACCACCAGATCTGTGAAAACAAAATTTGTGCTACGATTGTGGACCATGTAATAAAACACAGATTAACACTGAGGAAGGCTGGACTGAGAGTACAGCCTAACCTAAGCAGGTACACGGCGGCATCAATAGTTCGGACATTTCGTCAAGAGCACAGTTGAGAAACTTATCTTCTGTCAGAAAATCCATAGGTTACTGCTTGAACTATATCAACAGTTTTGGTATACACTCACCTAAAGGATTATTAGGAACACCATACTAATACTGTGTTTAACCCCCTTTCAACTGCCATGTGATTGGTTGAGTAGATCATTGCATTAAGGAGAAATTGAACGGGTGTTCCTAATAACCCTTTAGGTGAGTGTATATTCCTGTATCATTGTAAAGTAAGCTATATGTATTTTGTTTGGCCAACATAGGATTGACCGTCGAGAACACCAAGGAGGGAGGGGCCCCATGTTCATACAGGAGCAAGTGAGCGAGACCATAAACCTTGTTTTAGCCAATAATGCTATCAGACTTTTACCAAATTTTCAATAATGTCCAACAGGTCTCTGTCAACAATAGCCTTTATCCTTAAAAACATCAAGTCCTGATGAAACAACTGTATAAATTACCATTTGAAAGAAATTCAGACAGGGTGAAAGTCCTGCAGCGTGAATATGTGGTAGAACGTTTTATTCACTGACTGTATTATTGTGTACTGCACACATACTGTAACCTTTTTACTGTACATGTAATTTTACATTATAGCAGACCTACAGTATATTGATCGACACAATGTGATCTTTTGCTGTATTTCAGAGAGTTTTGCAAATGGATGTGGAGGAAGTCCTGCATGAGTTTATATACATTGATGAGGCTGGATTTAACCTGAAAACAGTGAGAAGAATGGGAAGAAACACCATTGGCCCCAGGGCTATTTTCAATGTACCAGGGCAACATGGGGTAACATTACCCTTTGTGCTGCCATTACAAAGGAATGGGGTCCTCCATCGCCATGCCAACTTGGGCCATTACAACACTGAACTCATTCTTACATTTTTAGACAGATTACACAATATTATCACAGCAGCAAAACAAAGGGACCAGATGCAATACATTATCATCTGGGACAATGTAGCTTTCCATCGTTCTGCTCTTTTCCAAAACTGGATCCATCAACACCCACAATTTACAGTTCAGTATCTTCCACCATACTCCTCCTTCCTAAACCGCATAGATGAGTTCTTCTCAGCATGGCGGTAGGAGGTTTATGATCTCCGGCCCTATGTCCAGATGCCCCTCATTCAAGCTATGGAGGAAGCATGCCCTCAAAAACACAAGCCCTCAAAAACACACACATTAAAAACACACACACTAAAAACACACATACTACAAACACACACTAAAAACACACACACTAAAAGCAAACACACTAAAAACCCACACACTACAAACACATACACTAAAAACACACACACTAAAAACCCACACACTACAAACACATACACTAAAAACACACACTACAAAGACACACACTTAAAACACACACACACTACAACATAGTCTTACACTGGTGAGGAACTCAAAACAATACTTCCAAAACCGGTAATGAGTTATGATGCTTGAGGTTCTCCCCCTCATACCTGGTCACATAAGGAACGCAACAAACGACACAACACATGTATACCTTAGCAATTGTTTTATTCCTTAATGTACTGTACAGAACAATACACCAAACAATAAAAACATGATTCTGCCCCCGTTTCCCTCATAGTCACACCATGGACAAGGACATGGGCAAATAGAGTGGCATGAATTTCACAGAGGCTGCTTGTCATCGCCCTCCTCCACCTCCTCCTCCCCTTCCTCCTCTTCCTCCTCTCCCTACTCCTCCACTTCTTCCTCCTCTTCCTCCTCTCCCTACTCTTCCACCTTGTTCTCCTCCTCTTCTCCCTACTCTTTCACCTTGTCCTCCTCTTCCTCCTCTCCCTACTCCTCTACTTCTTCCTCCTCTTCCTCTTCTCCCTACTCTTCCACCTTGTTCTCCTCCTCTTCTCCCTACTCCTCCACCTTGTCCTCCTCTTCCTCCTCTCCCTACTCCTCCACCTTGTCCTCCTCCTCTCCTGACTCCTCCACCTCATCCTCTTCTCCCTACTCCTCCACCTTGTCCTTCTCTTCCTCCTCTCCCTACTCCTCCACTTGTCCTCCTCCTCTCCCTACTCCTCCACCTCCTCC